>JAAGAY010003344.1:0-10534 GCA_011801015.1 Ardeotis arabs
CCATCAAACCCATAGTGGTCCATCCCATCAAACCCATAGTGGTCCATCCCATCAAACCCATAGTGGTCCATCCATTTTAAATTGTTAGCTTGAAGTTTAGTGGGACACATAGCAGAAGGAGAGTGGCAAACAGCTTCACTTTAAACATGTTCTGTACACAAGCGGACAAAGTCCAGTGGCTTAGGTGATCTATAGACTGTTGATCTGAAAGTGTCTGAATTTCACTCACATTGCCGTACGAGAAGGTTTAGAACTGTTCAGCTACACTCCGTTAAAACTGGGGGATGCTAAAGCACTTAATTGGTTACACCGCGCCACAGTCAGTGTTTAGACCAAAGTTCTGAAGACTTTGAAAGCTAATGTAAACAATGAAGCTGGTAATGGTTTCTCTACGGTGGGAGAGTATGAATGTAAAACATCTGATGAGCAGCTGGTTAGTCCTTCAGCTGGGTAAGTGTAAATAAAACACTGCTTTTACAGTTTAGTATCAAATCTGTGCTAGAATGGATTTGTCCAGTAGCTACAAATGAGGAAAAAAAGCACAGGATCGGAGATGAATAACTTGTATCGATCGCATGCTTTGGAGGAAGGAATCTTCATTATGGGAGCAGTTTAATTTACAGGAGGCATAGAAGAAAAAATATTCTTCACTTGCAGCTGTAGTTCCTCCAGAGCAAGGCTGAACGTCGAGGCCATTATTTGCCTTAACACTTGTGAAATCTGTATGCGCTATCGCCGATCTGGGTCTTGGTCTTCAGTTATGGTTGCTCTTGTAGAACTTGATGGGATCAGTGAATGTGGAGTTGCTATGAAGACATGTTTGCTTATTTTTAAGAGATCGTTACTGCAGATTAATAACATAAAAAATATACAAATAAAGACTTGATAATACTTTCTGTGTGTCAGATAGCAATAACAGAACAGCTTTGAAGGAGGGAAATGTATTTTGTAAAATAGAATTTTGTGACTGGGGAGGTGAGTATTAAATCAAAACTATTGAAAGATGGTTTTTGGTTGTTTTTTTTCCTGACTCTTCTCTCTGGTGTGGCTGGTCATTCCTAACGTTATTAGTTAATGCTATAGTTGAAGTTTTGCTTTGGATTTTTAGTGCCAAATTCTTCAGTGGTATGCCAGTGTAACTGGGAAGGAACAATTAATTTCATGAGACTTAAAATGGTATTAAAAGCCCCAGGTTTTTGTAGTTTTGTCATTAGCAAGCTATTAGATCAAAGATTTGTCTAGCAGTTCTGTTTTATTGCAGTAGAAAAAAATTATTTTTGGCCAGTAGGCATATTTCATTTTATTTTAACTAAATTTTTAGTTGTACAGCAAGATCTGTCATTCTTAAGAGTACTGAGAGAGCAAAAATGGCGTAGGAGTGTGGGAGTCGGAGTACTTTTTCCTTCTGATGAGAAACCATTATGACTTTAATATACGTGGCAGTATTTCAGTCGCGCTTTTCCACTTCCTGTTTAAATACTAATTAAATATGTATGTGAAAAAATGCCATTACCTATATTGTTGTTTTTTACAGAAGTCTGCACTACTGTTTCTTTTTCTCAATGGCTTGTCTGTAACAAAGTGATTTTTAGAACTAAATTAATGAAATATGTTCCTAACCTTTGAATTCAGTGTTTTGAGAACACTCAAATTAATTCCTGTGTACAGTGCATGGATTCTATTTAGAAATAAAGTATAATACTACTTTTGTACCATTACTTGGACAGATCTAATGATGGATGCATAGTGCTCAACTGTCTAGAATCTTGTTTAACACAGACTTACTCATTTGCACTGTATTGCTGCATTAAAATAAATTCTTTAGCATAATTGTAATCCTCAGTAATAAGTCTACATATCCAGAAACATCTTTGTTTTTAAAAATACTAATATATTTGAATCCCTCTTTTAACTTTTTTCCAAATTGCTTTAATTGGAAAATAGAATACATTCTCTGTTTTAAAGAATGTGCTGTTCAGTGTATTTAATTTGGCTTAGAGTCTGATTTTTAAGAGAGGAGAAACAGTCTGTCTGAATTTACTGTAATGTAGAATATTGTCATATTATTACTATAGGCAACTGGTTTCTATTGCCACTATTTAGAAATTGATTCTCCACAACTTAGCTAGTGCAGTGAATTGGAGGCACGTACCATATTGTTGCTTATTTTGCACTGAAATGGTTTAGCTGGAATCGCTGGTGAAAGCAATTGGAATGAGTGAGGTTGTAGCCACACAGTTGGCTTCTGATGACTCCGTGAATGGCAACTTGTAGCAGAAGTGGGGAAACAGATGGCCTGTGGAAGTGGGGTGGGTGAGAAGATCGTGAACCATTGCAGGGGTTTTGCAACTGATTGTGCGTTTGTATCTTTGTTCTTCAGGCTGGCTTGTGTTTGGAGGTGAGAAGGGATATGTTCTTGTTTCAGACCTTTTCTCCCTTCCAGAATAATGTTCGTTCTACAGCTGATGGTAAAATGATGTAGAAGATTAGAAGTTGGTTCTGTGTTCTTCTTTAAAAATAAAAGAAGAAAAATCTTCACAGTAGCTCAGCTGACAATACTGAATCTCAGTAAAATTCAGAGGAGGGCCACGAAGATGATCAGAGGGCTGGAGCACCTCTCCTGTGAGGACAGGCTGAGAGAGTTGGGGCTGTTCAGCCTGGAGAAGAGGAGGCTCCGGGGAGACCTGATAGCGGCCTTCCAGTACCTCAAGGAGGCCTACAGGAAAGACAAGGAGAAACTCTTCAGCAGAGCCTGTTGTGAAGGGACAAGGGGTAATGGTTTTAAAATAGAGGGAGGTACCTTCAGATTGGACATTAGGAAAAAAATTTTTACAGTGAGGGTGGTGGAACACTGGAACATGTTGCCCAGAGGGGTGGTGGATGCCCCATCCCTGGAAACGTTCAAGGCCACATTGGACGGGGCTCTGAGCAACCTGATACTGTTGGAGATGTCCCTGCTCCTTGCAGGGGGTTGGACTAGATGGCCTTTAAAGGTCCCTTCCAACCAGAACTAATCTATGATTATAATTTCTTGAGTTGCACCTGTATTTTGGCTCAATTCCTATTGCTACGGCTCTGAACCATGGCTGGCTGCAACAAGAAAGCCAACACGATCCCATTGTTTTCATTGTTGTGTTGTAGTGTATTGTCAAGGTGCTACAAAAGAGGATAGCCCGTAGGTTCTGGGTTTTGATGTTGTGCGCCACTGGGCAAGTAACACTGTTTCCATGTATAGGAGAGAGATAATGCGTCCTGTTGTCTTTGCTTTGTTTGCATAACACAAACTTTCAAGACATTTCTACTGTTTACACTGGCAGAACTGGAGTTCTCATGAGCATAGCTGTGCACATATAGGCAGAGCGTCTCTTTGGGTGAAATCTAAGCTAAAGAGTTTGTCTTGCGTGCTTGAAGCTCAAGTTTTAAATTATTTTTTTAAACATCTTCTTAAAAAAAGTCTCACAAAACGTATACTTTGAGTAATTACTTTTCTCATTCTGTACTCCACTGAAGAAGATGAATGTTTTGTTCTTGCAAAGAAATTCCTGTAAAAATGAAATGATTCTGATGAAAATGTAGCGTTACATGTTTTGCTACAGACTCGGACTCTGCATGGAAAGAAACATACTGCCAAGTCTTCTCTTTGAAAAGAGGGAGCCTAGCATGTGCAAGTTATTGAGATTATTGAAAATTTAATCAATAATGATGGCACATAGTTGACAAAAATACTGGGAAAATGAAGAAATAGATGATTGGTTTATTTACAGACTTTTCTTTCATCTACTCTTTCCTGTATGTGGGAGAAAGAAAACACTAAAAAAAAGTGATTAACCCAATGCAAGCATTTCTAGAACAAGACTTTAGTGGCGTCAAGTCTATGATCAGTAGTTGCTGTCTGTTTTTATGCGTGTTCATACAGTCTTAGTATTTTAGTATGGCCTTAAATATGCTATCTGCTTTAATACTGTTTGCTGGCTATATTCTGCTGCATTAGAACACTTTAAATCATTCTAATTAAAGAGATTATTAGTATTTATCAGTAGAGCCTTGAGAGAAACTTCCAAAGGCCTTGAAAGAGGAGGAGAAACACTGCTTATTAAAAAAAAAAAAAAAAAAAAACCAAAAAAACAAACCAAAAAACCAAACCCAAAACTTTTTCTGTCTGTTTGCAATGACTTTTCACCACAGCATGGCTTGTAGCCTGAATAATTTACCCATTTGATTATAAGATTAGGTCTGCAGACCAAGTTCAGGTTAAGGTATTGTCTTTGAAGTACCTGAATTTCTGAAGTAAAGATTAAAGGATGCGTGTCCCCTATGAAGAAAACCACTTTTTGTTGTTGTTGTTGTTGATTTGCTTGCAGAAATCGTACCATGTACTTAGCCAGCACTTGACTAATGCAGTGAAACTATAAGAGAGATACTTAGCATCTTGGAGAGCATGGAGTAAAGGATTTTGATTTGGATGGTAGAAGTCTTTACAACTTCCAAGCCTTGCATTTCTATTTTAACCAACCGTATTTTCCCATTTTGTTTTCTATTATGTTATGATTGGCTGGATTCTTGGTTCACAGGGGTTTGGTCACAGTCACTGAGTAATGCAGGAGGTTGAACTGGTACCTAGTAATGGTTCTTGTACAAGGCAAGTGGCACTTTAAAGATAGTATTTGTTTGTGTGAGATCAAATAAGATATTACGGTTTATTAAGCATACCACACTTATTTTCCTACAATATGAGCTTCGATTGTAATTACCACCTTGTATCACTTTTGAACGTGGCTGCTCTTTTGTTGAGAGAAAACATGGCAGCGCTTTTAGTTTTCTTTACAGTAAAGCTTGAAGTTGGTTCTCATTGTTTTTTTTTGTTGTTGATGTTTGCATTAGAGGAGTAATTTTAATCATATGAATAGCTGTAGGCAAGTTGAAGGAGGCTGATGAGTAGATCTGCTCTAAAGTTCTTGTGGCCAGCAAATCCTTTCACAGTGTCTGTACACTAGTATTTAAAAGAAAATTGAAATATATGAAATACGTGTTGCAATTTTATGTTCAACCTTAAATCACACTGTATTGCAAATGTGTGGCTGGAGTCTTTTTGGGCTTCAATGCAAGAGCTTGGTTAATTTTGTGGCTCAAGACATTTTGAATCATATATAAATCATAGCATTGTTTCCACATTTAAAACTATAGGAATCTTATTTAAAATTACAAACCAGAAAAAGAATTTTCAGACTTGATTCAGCTAACTTTAAAACGTTTCCAGCTTCTGATAGAAAACATTTTATATCATGTGCCTTGAATTAACAACAGAAAAGCCGCTGTAAAAAGTAGGATGTGTTTTGACTTTTCTGCTAATATTCATAAAACAGCAAGGAAGACAGTCAACAGCAGTTTGATGATTTCTCTGTACAAAGTGCTTTAAATTGGGGAAAAATGAATAAACTGTACAATGAAAAATGAATAAACTGACCCAAATTTCCTTGATTTTTTTTCATATGTAGCCATCTTTATACTAATTGTAGTACAGAAAGAACTAAATATTGAGACATCAATTTTTTCAACTTGACACTCCATTTTTCATTGTTATATTTTCCTTGGTCCATGAACAAATGGTTTTGCACTCACAAATATAATTTCCAATATATTTTTTTTAATTCCATGTAGCTCTTTTTCCTTTTTTGATTACTAGTAGATTAGTAGATTACTATTTGGAAAGTTACTCATTAGAAACACTAGAACAAATGAAACTGATGCTTTTGTAAAAGCACTGGTTGACCTGACAGTCTTTTCAACTCTTAGTAACAAGATTAAAAGGGGAAGGCAGGAAAGTCACATAAAAAAATTACCCAAGAAACTAATCTTATTGCAAATAATTCTCCCCAACAATTTTACCCAGGTTCACCTTTTCTAGCCAATGAAGATGGTGTACTCGGAGGTGTGATAGTTCTTCGGTCTTGCAGGTGTTCAGCAGAGCCTGAATCATCACAGGAAAAGCCAACTTTATTAGGTAAGAAATTCTTACTCATTTTTACTTGAGCTAGGTGCTAACTCAAAGTGAAAGATGAAATAAAAACTGTCTGTGCATACTTACCATTGTTCAGAAGGCACAGAGAAAACAAAAAGGAATTGAAATTGTTTGAGATGATAAAACTCTAGAAAGTGAAATAGTAGTATTAGACTTGTTTGTTCTCTAAAACTGTGGAAAAGAGCATTCTTTCTGACTTGTTTCTAAGCGGAATTGTGATTGAGTTGTGTGGGATCCTTCTAAAACCATGGCATAGAAATAATGGTTGCTTGTCGTGAGGCAGGGCATGTTCCTCAGACAAAAAACCTCACGTTTTTAGCTAGGGATAATACATACAGCTGTCGTTTATATGCTAAAAATGCTATCTCGAAAGATCTTTGTTCCTCCTTTTTCCAGGATGAAATGTGATCATTTGGAGGATATACTTAAAATTTGGAAGGGAAGTTGTTTTATGGTTAGAAATTTTTTGTTAGGCTCAGGAAAATCTGTTCAGATAAGTTGCAGTTACTATTTCCATGTGCAGACAGCAGGAGAACTTGCTGTTTATATTGAGATTGGCAGAAAACTGTACTTTGCCTCCATCAGTAGCTGACTGGTTAAAAAGGCTCTGAGCTTTACAGCCCTTCAGCCCTTTATATGTCCTAGAAACAAGATCCTCATCTCTCACGCTGCTTTACAGTGGAACAAGTGTATATTGGTAAACTGTCATGTGGTTTGTTGTAGAGAAACAGGAAGCTGAAGCTGTAGACTCCTAGCAGAGGTGGGTGGGAATACAACCCAGAGTCAGTAAAGCCCATGTTCCTTTTTGAAGGCAGGGATTTGGGAGTAGGGGCATATGAATTATTTCAGCATGACACTTGTACCATCTCCTTTCCTGTGGTGCTCCTCAGATGTGGGTGTATATGTCTGGTCATGCCATGTGCTTATGATTTGGTTCATATGGACCTGTCTAATATGTATGTTATGCTGCCAGAATTAAAGGGTTTTTTTTTTTGCTTTGTATAATCCTCTACTTTATTATTGTTTCCCTAAGCGTTTAATGAATTGCTATCAGTAGCATAACAGATTTAAAGGAGCTTTCGTATCTTTTAAGGTCTGACATGACAAATTTGATCACCTAATTTAACTTTGTGTATTAAGGCAGGTCATAGCATCTCACTTGGTAATTCTTGAGTTGCATAATTTCTTTTTAATCTGTAGGCTATTGTTTAGAAAGACATCTCACCTTTGTTCTAATTCATTACTGCTTTTGTCCCACTAAATCCTAGCGTTGTGTCACCAGAGTTTGCCTGCTTACAGCCAGCCTGGAGTAGCAGGCACAGTGTGTGCTGAACGTGAGCTGTCGGATAGATTCTTAGTGATGGGTTAGCCCACACAAACTCAGTATTCATTGCTGTCTGTTCAGTGACTTCCAGGATGCTAGGGTCAAGTTATTACAGTTGCACAGGATGAGGTGTATGTTATCTTTCAGTTTTGTTCTCATTTTGTACCTTGCTGGTTTGCATTACAGGAATCTTTAAATACCCTGTACTACTTTGTCTGTGTTGGTCAACTTGAGTCTGATTGTATCCTCCCCTCCAGTCATTCACTCTAATAAGTAATTTTGCTTGATACACTTAATAGCATTAATGTTTCTCTACTCAACAGTTGAAGTTCGTGTTTTTTATGCTTTTGGCCGACATCTCATCCATAAGAGTTTCATGTATGTTTATTTTGCTATTACAAAGAACCAGAGATTTGGGAGGTGAATCCTTACAATTCTGATAATGGTTCTGGGATTGTCCTGATGGACCGCAAAGGAATTTTGGAAGGCTTCAATGGGAAAAAGTTTCAGAAATAGCTTTTGTCTGTTATATTTCTTGGATTTATTGCTTGAATAGCTTGTCTTTTTGAAGAAATGGACTATCAAATAGACTTTGACAATCATCTTACTCTTATCTTTCAACTATTGGAAAGCCAAGACTGTCTAATCCTGACTCCAGAATCAGGGCGTGGGTTGCTAAACATACAGAGAATGTTACAAGTTTTCAGATTTAAGAATGGAATAATTGTAACATTATTGATCTAATGGAAAAGCATCCTACAACATAAATTCTATCCCTAAAAGAGAGTTAAGAGAATAAAAATACAAGTTTGATTAAATAATAACAAACAAGATCAACTTAACCTTCAGTTTCATGTGTTAGGAAGTGAGAGAATGTTTGTTTTAACGTTTGTCATTCATGTAAGCAAACACGTTTCTATTAAGGAAAATTTGGTATTTTTTCCTCAGAAATAAATAAAATCCCTATGTATTGCACATCACAGGTAAAGACTTTTTGTCCATTGATTTTGGCTTTTATTTCCACTGAAATAAAATTCTTGTAGCACGGCTTATTCTAAAGATTTTTTTTTTTTTTTTCTGTACCACAGAAATTTCCTGCCTTATAGTGTCTGCTGAGTTACTGTATAAATAAACATATGTAGTATTTGTGTTGTTTGAACTGAAAATAAGTTGTGTAATACTGAAGAACTCTATGTATAGAATAATGAAATCTCATGTATTTTTTGCGGGGATGATTGGTTTTTTTTTTATTTTTTTTTTAAACTATTGAAACAAATTGCAAGAAAGTGATATATTAAGTGGTTGAAAATGTGTGAAATGTCTTCAAATAAGTGTGTAATGTAGGATTTTAATTCTAATTCCACTACATGTAATAGCTAGCAATAACCATGTTTCATGCTAGTACGTGCTACCTTTGCTGGACAATGTAGAAGGAAAAAATTATTAAAACCTTGAAAGAATATGCCTAGAGTTATCGAAGGCAAATAAATAATATTTTGAGGGTATTTGGCCTGAACTCTAGCCTAGCTTCTCAAAACTGAAAGATAAGATTAAATTTGTCTCTAAAAAATAAATGCTTTCACTGACAGTTGAACCTTTAGGGTATTAGGGAGGGGTTGACCAAATTGAATACAGTTACATTGCACTGAACGTGTTTCTCTCTCTGAAAGTTTTTGACTAATCTTTGGAGATATCAGTCATGAATCTGTTATGGGGGGAGCAAATCGCATACCTAAATGAAGTTCATTTTTCTTTTATGATGATATCTGCATATCTGTCAGAATCTTCAAGTCTTGCTGGGATTGTCTAAACTTTGATCTTCTACTCAGGGTTAATTGCTATGCAAGGATAAATGGTTCAAAGGATAAGCATCCTCAGCATGCTGTGACCTTCTTCAGTCATATTGAAGGAACACGACGAATAGGAATGAAGAAGAGTTTTAAAACCATCTAATGATGCTTTTTGCAGTATGTGAAAGTCTCTCTCTAAAGAAATGCCTGGAAATAGCTTTTCATGGCATCTTGTGTAATTAATGTAAGACTCCTCCTGTAATCCAAAGTAAAAGTTTACACATCAGTGCAACTTTTAAAACTGTTTACAGTAGTCTGTGAAACACCCTGAATTCTGATCAGCAACTCTTTCTTTTTTTTTCTGCCTTCCAAATTATGTACTTAATGAACAGAAAGAAAAATGGCTGTGGCATAGAGCAGGAAGAATACAGTGTGGCGATTTATAAATCTCCACTAGATGGGAGCTAAACATGTGAATAATATGCTCTTTGTCTGAATTTTGTGTTCCAACTGAGTAGAGGGAGCAATGTGTGTGTATGAAGAGATCTATTTATGGGTCAGGGAATTAAAGATCTTTGTAACGGGCTGTTTAAATGACTGATAAATCAGGCCACTTTCAAACTTCAAAACACCACCTTAATGGATTAACACACATTAACAATAGACATTAGCAATGGTTAGTTTTCTTAATCATTACCACTACAAACATGAACCTGTTCATCTTTAACATTTATATCCTGAAGTAGCTGTGAGTACACAGTACCAGAGAGCTGATGCTGTACAGCAAGTGCTAGAAGTCGCAGTAATCAGACCTGAGAGTGCTTTGATGGGGAAGCCAAAATGAAAATGGTCTCATTTCTTCTCCATCTTTCTTTTGTCTCTTACTTTTGGTGCTCCTTACCCTCTCCCCAAAGAAAGGGAGTGATTGCATATGCTCTTGACGTAATTCAGCATACTTTGGCGACCAAGTCTTACTCTAATTTTACCAGACATCTTGCTTATTCTGCAGTGTTACGCTGCTTCCATCAGCAGACATCTCTCCCGCGTCTTCTGCAGTATTATTTTGCTTTCACCAGATGTCTTTCCTGCCTGCTCTGTATCTTCAGTTCTCATCTTGCAGACTTTACTACTTCTGCATGTTTTCCTGTATCCTACTTGTGCAGCTAAACCACAAATCTCCGTTTACCCATTGTTAGTTACATAGTATGTATATATTTATGGTCTGTTCTGTGAAAAAATGCTTGTTACTGGTTATTCTGTTGATAGTGTTACAATTCTACAGAATCCTTGTATCCCATCTGGGTTTGTGCTATTGTAGTGTGCTTATGTCTGGGTTCAAGGCAAGCGAATGCAAATAAAACTCTGCTTTAAAAGTTTGTCCTGTCCTTTAACTGTAGTTGC
>JAAGAY010003345.1:0-12637 GCA_011801015.1 Ardeotis arabs
GCAGGGTTTGGCTCACATCAGCCTTCTTTCTGGGGTCAGCGCTACCAGATTTCAATGATTTGTACAGCACACAGCAAAAATTGATATATAGAGACTGGCAGTTGCCTAAAGAAGCCAAAGTTTGATGCAGCTTGTTATATAAGATTGTTTTAAAAAAATAATTTAAAAATCAAATACAGAAAAAAATGAGATAATACTAATGAGGCCTCCTATTTATAAAATCCAATGACTTGGTGGAGACTATGTCTGGTAATCAATGGAAACAAAAGGTCAGAAATCAGTTGATTAAAATGAATATCCCAGAAACTGAATTTGATTACCAAACAAAATATCAAGGGGATGTGCTGTTCCAGTCATTACTTTCTTTGGGCAAGTGAAGTAGGAGGAAGCTTGATTTGACATTGAGGCCAAAGAAACAGCTTGATTGAAAGGTGTGAGATTTACAGTCAGGGTTATTACTCCCAGCATCGTCAGAGACTACAGGATCCATTCTGACACTATAGGATTTCACTGTCTTGATTGTGAGGCATGACTAGTCCAAAACAGACCATAAAAGGGGATCTGATAATGCCAGTCCTACTGTCTTCACCTCATTTGGGACACTCTGTGATATGTGAGATTTGCATTCTTACTATGGCCCTCTCCTTCCCTCTCCTCATTTATTTCCTCACTTTATTTCTTGTCTTCCATGTGAATTTCCTTCTCTTGTTTTTAGTAAGAACCTGGCTTAGCAGACAATAATTTTGCTATGTTGCTTCAGGTCTCCAACTAAGAGAGCACTGGCTGGCACCGACTCGGTCTGATGCTGGTACGTGTTTGCTAGATCTTGCTGGAGCTGGTACAACGATGGACTTGTCTTCCTCAGAGTATGTGTAAGAGAGGGCACTAAGCCAAACACTGCATTCATACTTTTGCTGTTCTTTTCTGGGTTTTGCTCTCCCATTTTTTGTGTCTTGTCTAATTTGTTCTTCAGATAAAACAGCACTAGACCCTAGCAGCTACAGATCTATCCATTTCCATTGGCTTCTTTATCTTTCTTCAGAACGCACATCTCCAAAACATCTAAAAAGGGTGTTTATAGCCATGATTAATACCAACTGAACAGATCGTCAAGGGGACTGGTACAAAGAGTGGAGGTATCTTGTTACCTAAATCTAAAGCATAAGGAAACACAGGGACGTTACTAAAGTGAAAGCCATATCATATACTTTATATTTTGAATACTTGAACTTTTAGTCCTTCTATTTGTATTGTAATAAAAGTTCAAATTTTTTTTTTCTCATGGTAGCTATTTCTGTAGTTGATATTAAGAAGACCTGACATCTAGCTGTCTGCCTTTGTTAACTGCTTACTGTTGTCCAGAGACAGGGTCATATACATGGATGCTTTTGACTTGGGGTTGAGATTAACACAACAACACGTTATGGATTGTATTTTTTAAAGTGGATTAAGAGTCAGTCTAGTGAGGCGTATTTTGTAACCACACAGTCTCTATTTCCAATTACATATTCATCAAACAGAGATTTACAGGGCAGTCCTTATTCTTATCACTTAAATGCCATTGCACATCTAGAACAGAGAGCAGAATTTCGTCCAGGCTACTTACAAAGAAATTCCAAAATCCGTAAAGAACTGAGAGACTTCACTGAGGGTCCATCTCTAAGTGCTTTTAACATAAATAACCAAAGTAAGCGTGGCTGTTATTTGTGGAAACCTGATTAATGTGAGTTGTGTGGTAATGAGGAAAATATATTCAGAGGTTCTTGCCTTCTGTCTGAACTAAGAACATATATATGATTTATATAAAATATAGATATCCTTTTTCTAATTAGGTATACTGGCTTTCTAGTGTATTTATTTGTTTTATGTTAGAGGCCCTGAGGCCTACAGCAAATTAACCACAAAGGGCCAGGCAGCTGGCAGGAGCCTGAGGCAGCTCAGCTTAGTGGTAGTATAGATTAGGACCTTTAGGATTTTAGAGTAACCAAAACCAGAATGAATGGCTGGTGTTTTGAGCAGCAGAAGCTTTGGCACTTGTTACAGACAACTAGAACCACAGAGAATATCAGCTCTAGTCAGATCTGGAATAGGACAGAACACTCAATAACTTAGTTGCCAAAATTATACTTCATGAGATACACCCCTAATTAGAATGTCTTCAATTATTGTTGCTAGAAAAGAATAAGGAGAGGGCGTTCATGAATAGTCAACATTTTAAAAATAATTTCATGAGACCTCTTGCTTTCCAGGCACAGTCACACGAGACTTTCAGTGGTTCGTCAGCAGTGTGCATGGCAGTCAGCTCACCTCTGAACTTGCGGTCATCAGATCACCTAAGCTAGGTAGGCCTGGGATAAACAGTTTGGAGGAGAGCAACCTGATTGTTCAGTGAGGTGACCAGAGGAACTAACTAAAGACGAGAGCTTGACGTGCACAGATTACATAGCAGGAGAGCATAGTTTGATAACAGTTTGCTAAAATATGAGAGAAGCGAAGTCCATGGAAAGGAGAGACTGTGTATATTGTATTACAATGGTGCAGCAGGATGAACTCAGAAATGGTCAGTCTGAAGGGCCACAGGTGGGGAAGAGAGATACGTATCCATACTTACATGGAACCTATCATCTCGACACACGGTGGCAGCAGAAAAGCATGGCCGTCTTTGTGCCAACAACTAAAGTGCAGTAGTGGCCTGTGGGTTAGGGGAGTTGTGTTGTCTGGTTACAGCGAGGAGGATGAGTGCTAGCGGTTATTATTTGACCCCTTGTGCATAGTATTCAGAAAGCACTGACTCTGTCCAGCTCTCTGTACAGACAAGGGAAGAAACCAACTGCAGAAGTTCTACAGCTTTTAAAATTTCCCTCCTTTGTATTAGGAGTGCCATTTTGTAATGAAAACATAACCAGGAAATCATTCCCAAACTCTAAATCTCATTAGGTGTCTGATCTGAGAAATAGTTACTGTTTTACCAGCACTTTAGTGTGTCACCTTATTATGCACACTTGAGATCAGTTTACCAGCCCCTCCCAGTGATTCTGGCACTCTTTCTCTTATGCTGCCTCATCTGTCTGGAACGCCTTCCCTCAGGCCACTGAGTCACCTTCCCACTTTAAATGTTGCTTTTTTCATTGTAATTTTAAACTGACTTGCATTATAACATAATTTGTAAAAAATTATATGATGTTGGACTGCAAAAATTTTATCTATAGATACTGATGAACCTTCAAAAAACCTGGTTTTGTTAGAACTTTAAGGACAGAATTAATTTTAAAATAAGGGTCTTTTTTTGTCAAAACACAAGCAAACTTGCAGAAGTGACAGAGATGAGAATTAAAGTAATTTGATAGTACCAGCTTATTAAACACCAGAAGTATCGGATTCACTCTGTCTAGCTAAAAACAAGTGATATTCAGATAATGTAAGCTCACTTACTGAAGTAAGGATCATGACCCAGAAAATTCCCTCAGAGCAACAATAGCAGGAGGTACTGGCCATTCTGACTAGCCATGCAAATTGTTAACTATGCCAAACATTACTTTTTCATAAGAATATAAGACAGAGAAAGAGAGGAGGATATACCTTTTCTAACAGGAAACTAATTAAGACCTCTAATTCATTTCAAATAAATCACATAGTAATCAAAAATGTTTATGACTACAGGCAACATTTAAGCCAGTCATTCTGCTTATGTACTTGTCAGTCTCCAGAACCATCTAATTTCCAAACAGTCAAACTATGAATTTATTCAATGGAAGGAGTCAAAAGATATATCAGAGGATTTAAAATCTATTCTGATCTGATAAACCACGCATATTACAAGCCAAGTTTAGACCAACTAGTACATCAGTGACATATAATAATGCCATAACACAGGTTATAAAAAGGAATTTTCTTTGTGCCTAGGGTGTCTTTGAAAATGCTTTTTTAAATGTCTCACCTTTTTTTTTTGTTTTAGAAAAGGAAGAATATTGGAAGACTCCAAGCTGTGACACTTAGAAAGAAAATGCAAATATTATGGTAAGTATTTTTCATTTAATCTAATTAATAAAGGCCTTTCAAAGCACAGCAAAACCTTTTTTGTCTGTTTAATTGATGCTGTGGGGCTGTGTAAATTCGATATTTGAACTAGATTTTAGACATAATGCTCTTAAAGTATATGCTTAATGTTAAATCAGGACAACACAGTAAATCAAGAAACATCTGTTTTATTTAGAAATATTTACTGGTTTGGAAATTCAAAGATGGGATATGAAGACTAAGCCTATGTTTTCATTAAATAGTTAAAAAGATATACTTCCAATTTTCTTACATATTTGTTGAAGAGCTAAGGAATTATCTGTGTAGACCCAGTTGTATATTCTCATTTGGGGTGTTTATATAACTTCATATTGTCCAAGATTTTGACATTTGAGTGACTAGAGGCAGTCACCTTAATCTTTACTCACCATTTTTTAAAAACCAAAATACATATTTTGAAGATACCTACTTTAGAAAGTCACAACCCTAACGTTTATAAGCCATGGATATTGTATGTGAAAACTATTCCTCCTGTATAGAGCAGATTTATTTTGCTGTGCATTGAGCTGTTGAATAGGATTTAACATGTTTGAGTGAATAGAGAAGTTTAAATGGGGGCTGGAGCAGGAAGGGAAGCCAGAACTGCTGGTATCATGCTGTGATGGACAGAGTTTATGTAAAATGCATTTCAGTTTGCTGACTGCACTGCATGAAAGGAGTATAAACATGTATTTTTTACACTTTACATACACAGTTGTGAGGTTTTGAGCTGTGATATAAACCCATCAAGACACAGCTAGTTTAAATCAGCATTAGTTCCATACTGAGAAACAATTTACCCATCAGATGGTTTGACCTAGAGGAAAGGGAAGCAGGGAAAATTATGGCCAACAAGTCATTGGCCAGCGAGGGCCAAGAGAAAGAATTCAGTGGGAAGAACTTCCAGAGTTTTCCGAGCTTTAGTCAAGATAATAAAGTTTAAAATCCAAGAAGCAATGAATAATTTGTTTCCCAAGAATTAAGCCTCTAATAACAGTCTCCACCTTGCAGATATAGCTGCTTTCTGTGTGCTCCCGTGGGCTCCTTTTGATTGTACTGTTGAAACTATTAAGGAGGGATAACAGTGCTCCCAGCACTATTGTTTCCTTTCCTGGTTTTGAAAAACTTAGGAAAGAAACTCTTTGCATACCGTATGCTTCCTAATCCTGAAATACTTGTTCTCTGTTTATGTGGAGCAAGAGAAAACCTTTGGTTCTTTTGCAGAGATGTGAAGCTCTCTCTGGTCTAGATCTTGAGATGCAGCCAAATGTTTACATCAGAAAATATGTGATGTATTATTAGTTTCCGGTTTCATTCTTTTTATGTTGATCGCTATATGTCCAATTAAATTACAGCAGAGTCAAGCATGGTATTTAAATCTTTAATTTCTCAAATATTTTTAAAATGATAAGTTTACTGAAATATAGCTATAAACATAGATTTATTTGGTAATTCTTGAGCTTTTAAATCTCACTTAAAATATGTAAATTTAAATTATATTTTAAAAAACATTTAAATGCTACTTGTCAAACGGTATTTCTTTTAACTTGCTGTGGTTTTGTTACAAAACATTAGAAAAACTAATATAATAACAGTATCTGTTTTGTTGTTATTTGGGCAAACAGCGAGTTCTGTATACAGTCAAAATTAGCTTTAAAACTAATGGTGTAGGAACTTTTAAAGTGAAGACTTTAAAACTGTATGTATTGCTATTAACTATTCCAAACTTAGCCAAAAGTTAACAAGTTTGATAAATTTGACTTGAAAATGTGCAGACACTGTAATCCCAAATACTAGATTCTTAAGAGATCATTGCTGATATAACTCAGTGGATATTATGGCTATTTGTAATGGTTATAAACAAAATGCTTCTGGATTCATGTCTGTTGTAATTCCGCAGGGAAGCCAGTAGGGATTATTATTGTTATGAACAGATTATTTTAATGCTTATGGCTATTATAAACTCAAAAGATAACACAAACAGGTTTACAATGGTGATGAGCTATTTAGAGGTTCAAACTTGAACAAGAGGTCAGGAAAAATTACAAAGATCACATCATTTCCCTCTCTGGAAAAGTGGTTTTTAATCCTAATGCTATTTATTACACAGCAACCACTTGGCCGTAAGGCCAAATAAACGTTATTTTAATTCATTTGATTTTAAAAAGTTATACTCAAAGGAATTTAATTTGTAATATTTATACTGTCTGTTAAAGAGCCAGTTTGCCTGGTTGAGTTTGCTAAAGCTTACAAGCTTACAGTATTGTTTATATTAAATTGTTTGTATTTGCAAAAGTTTTATCACATTGGGCACAACATGTTTTTACAGTGTACTGGCTAAAAAATGTTGTGGAAATGTTTTCTGATGAAATTGCAGTTTCAAGGTGACTTTCCTGCTGGTAATCTGTCTGGTTTTGGATGTCTCCACTGGGTCATGGGGTGAATAGAAGCTGCTATGTCTCAGCTGGATACTGTGGAGATGCTGTGTCTTTTCCTGAGACAGCCTCGGGAACAATCTCTCTTGAATGTCCAGGGATGCAAGTCCTAGGACTACCCTCAAATTTATGTCTACGAATGTCTAAGAGTCGTTTTGCTGCTCTAGAACCCTGCCCAGAAGCTGGAAATAGTCCTGTATTCTTCTTGTATGAAAGTAAATATGTGTATGTTAAGTGAGGACTATCCAATACCCCTCAAATGATCATTTCTGATTGGGAACAGTGATCATATTTAGTGGTGTCCTAGTGGCTTGCTGACATTAATGACAAGAAAGCCTTCATCAGTCAGTCATAAGTGATGAATCACTGCTACCTCCCTCCCTATCCAAGAAAAAAAAAGCCAGCTTAATGGAATGGAGGTTTGGCACAGATCTACTGTTTCTGCTTCCAAATGATATATAGTAACTTTGGCTTCCCCTTTCCAAGCTTGAAGTTTTAAATTGAAACAGTTCTTTGTATGCTGGGAGACCAAATAAACAAAGAAACATTACCCCAAAAACATTGTCCCAAGCTTCTCTGGAAAGAAGTAAGAGTCCCTAAATTACTCATATTAAAAAATCAACAACAAGATGGTCAGCATTTTGCACAACTCCAGTGTCAGTAAACAGAAACAAAAGATTACAAGTTTGTGGTGATTTTTCTTTCCTACATGGGAGCCTAGTAAGTATTGGCATAGGAGACCTCTGGGAACTTAAGGAGTCAATAGGTTTCTCTACACAAGAGTTGTGTGTAGGTAGCAGCAGTGATTCCATTTTTCACAAAGTTATGAGGATCTGGTTGCCTGTCTCATACAGCTTACTTTCCTTCTGTCTCCAAAATCAAATAAAATTCTTTTGAAATCTTTTATTCTAATGCGAAGGTTGAGACTTGCATCATAGGAAATTCAGTTACAGTCCTCCAAGGACTCCAACTCTGATTGCTTACATATAATTTCTGTGGAGCCCCTTAACACCCTCTGCAAGAGAATCTAATTTTCCATCTGTCCAAGAGTCTTCATCCACTGTGAATATTGAATCCACTTTTTGAACAGAGATGTCCTGTACTGTAGTTGATACAAATAGCACAGATTTATTACTGCTTTGACACCATGTTTCAGTCCATGCTATACCAAATATCTATCAGTTGCTAACCGCACCAAAATAGATCTCACAGCATCATGCCCCTCTGGGTTTCAGTAATACATGTGAAATTATGAGTCTTATCTTGAATTAAATCACAAAAGCTGCAGAGTACTGTCCAATCATCTTTACTAAACAGAAATACCTTTGCTGCAGTGTAGTCCCATATTTTTGAGCAATAACTAACAGCAGAAATAGCTGAATGTGGTTTGAACATACTGGTCACAGTTTATGCCTTGGAGTTGTTATTTTCTTCCCAGCTATTCTTTGCAGAGTCCTACCACAGGAACAGAGAAAACAGCACGTCCTGACAATTGTTTAGACACAAGGCCACAGGCTATGTTACACCTAGCTGATGGCAGAGTCCTCTGCTTCCCAGAGAGCATGCTGTGTTGTCTTCTCTCCTAGCAATCAACCCTAACATCCATTTCATGCCATGCCTATTGTCCCCTCTGATATTCAAATGTTTCCTTACAGTTTCTTTTTTATCCTCATCTGCAAGTGTTTTTCTGGTCAAGGACCTTTTCCTTCACTGTTTCTGTTCCCATACCCGAACACATCCATGCCTATCTTCCTACTGCCTGTAAGTTATTTTTCTCTCAAATCTTACTCCTTGTAAAGCCACGGACTTTATCACCCAAGAAATGAGGTGGAGAGTGAGCTGAATATCAGGAAAAATTCAGTCTAGCTCAACAGAGAGGAGGCTTTATGGTGGTATTTCTCGTTTCCGTATCAGCACTGTTTTTTCTTCCATTCCTAGTTCTATTCCAGTAACAACAAACTTAATTCTGTGAATTAAATGCCAGCTCCCACAACACCTCTAAGAAAAGAGAACATCCGTGTCATTTGCACAGTTAGTTTTCCCCTCTGCTGTCTCCCAAGCCCCCTGAGAGAACAGATCCCTCCACCCCGCCTCTGTTTACATGAGCACCTTTCTTCTTTCACAATCAGGTCACCCCGTGCTTGGGATAAGAATTGACACTAAACAATCCAATATGGAAAATTTGCAAAGAAGCCAAGAGTGCTCACCATTGAGTGTCGTGACCAGCCTGTGCCTGAACCTCAGTTCTGGTCCTCTCTTCTGCCTCTTTGTTCTCCTCAGTGCAGGCTGCTACCTTTCTGCCTGCGCTTTACGAAATAGTAAGGCAGCTAATTTTAGGGTGCTTCATCATCCTGCCATGGAAAGGCACAGTGTCATGTCAGAATCAGCAGCATGTGGCACCACTTGGAGCTGCTATTTCATAAGCTGAGGTTCAGCATGTTCTCAAATTGGTATCTGCAGGGCAGAACTGGCTCAATTATTGATCCTGTATTGCTGTAGGATTGCACCTTAAACGTCAAACATCAGTGTTTTGGCTTGACCAAAAGCCCATGGGAACTGGTGTCTCAGCATCCAACACTTAAGCCAAAAAGCCCAAAAGATTACATGGGAATTTCCCAGTGTTCAGTTAGCGCCTAGCCTGCTGATCTATTTATAACTGAAAAATTCATGTAATAGTGAAGAACATCACTGCAATAGGAAGAGAACGTGCCACATGCGGGAAGGGGCTGCACTCCCAACCCTCTGTGTGGGATGCTCAAAAATGTTCAGCATCTTCAGCCCCAACTTGAAGGTGCCTGGGCACTTGTGTGGCTCCTGCCATACTGCCAGCATATGGGGCAGTCACTCTGAGAGCCAGCTGCGATTTGTGTGGGCTTGGGGATATTGGATACACACAGGAGTCTGCGAGCATGAGAGTTCATACCTAATGCAAAGGTCAGCTTGTTCCCTTCATTGTAGTCTTCTTGTCCAGGATTCATCCTTGTCCTTCACTGCTTTTCCATTTTCTTTACATCTCTCACCCTATGATTCTCATCTCATCCTATGATTCTCATCCTAGGATTCTTTTCTCTATTTCAGGTATATTTTGTAGCCTGATAGGATGAGGGGAATAGGGTTTTAAAAGGATTTTGTTCTTGCTTACCTTATTTGAAGGTAAGACTCCTCAGCTTATCCTTAAACAGCTCCCTTAAGTGCATGCTTCGAGTTAGACACAGAACTTGCAGTGTTGGAGATTTAGTACTTATACGGTGATTTACCTTCACAAACAGGTCCCAAACTGTTCTTTTTTTTTTTTTTTCACTGTATTGCCATCAGTTAATAAATAATTGGTCCTACTGGTAAGCACATTTGCATTTGAGCTAACCCAAATCATTACAGTGAGCAGGGTGGGCGGACAGAGAACTAAAACATGCTCAGCTATAAAGTAGCAGAGCATATAAATCATTTACTCTACGTGTAAGCCTAAGTTACGTCTGTCTGTGTAGGCACTTTCATTAATTCACGAACATCCCAATATTGATACTGTGAAGAATATAAGGATAAAATGTAAAGCTGAAGTGCATAAAAGGGTCTGACCGTACCTTGTTTGTAAGGCTATTTGCATTCTAAAGCCTTTCCTTTGTCTTAATCAAGAATATTCTACACAAAGGCTTCACACAAAGGTTAGTAATTTCTCACAGCAAAATGCTGACATCTCTAATTTCATGTTATCAGCTGTTCTGGACACCCTTTTCTATGTTCTGTAGTCTGTGACACATCCCAGTATAAAACAAAGGGGTTTGAAATGAGGAATTAAATGTTTATAAAGTATGTACTGACTGTTGCCAGGAGAAAATGGAGACAGAGAGCAGAGTCCATTTCTGTTACTAGCTATACAGAAAAGTTTTGTGCCATAACACAGTAGCCTTCAAAAATATGTATATTAACTGAAAGATGTTTTCCAGTAGTAAAGCATAAAGTATATGTTAGTTAACACTATATATAATTTTTTTTCATTTTTATATTATCTGAATGAGTGATTAACTGGGGTACAATTTAAAAAACACAGTTGTGCTGACAGCAGTCAGCAGGCAGTAGGCTAGCATTGCTATTTTAATAATGGCAGGGCAACTGAAAATAGTTTCCTGCTTGTTGTGACCATCAATAAGAAGGCTGTGCAATTGTAATAGGAAACCCTCTGTACAAAGGCACTTGGAAGGAATACATCCCTTCCCTGAGTTTAACCAGATTTACATTCCTTGTTTTCACTGCATTTTGCATCACTGCAAAATAATGAGGGTTTTTTTGGCAAGTACAAGAATGAACATTGGGAATTTTGAGGTTCAAGCATGCTCAATCTTCACCACCGCAACTACAGAACCACATTTCGGCAGATTTAGTGCCAGTGCACACAGAGTGGGTTGTACGGAGTGGCTGGGAGTCCAAGCAGTGATGTGGCCTCGGAGCAGGTCCTCCCTTCCCCACACTGCCTGTGTGTCTTCAGCCCCGGGAAGGAAGGGGCTTTCTCAAGGCACTAAGTCAGGCAGGGTATGGCTTCTCTGGCATGGAAGAGGAAATTTGCGAAGATAAGTAGCAAGTGGAATAAAAATATGGCTTATACTTTATTTGAAGACACATTTGAATTATTTAATTTACAATAATCTGGTTTTAGGAGTAAAATAATTCTTTTAAATAAAATAGCTATGTCTATTACAGAAGGAAATTGAGATTTATGCAACATTGTATGTTTTTTTTCATATTTCCTTTTCCTGGCGTTAGGCCAGTTTTATCAAAATACGTTTCTATGTAGAAAGTGTACTGGGCATATAATGTTTTCTTCAAGTACATGGTCATATCCCCACATGCTGGTCAGAGGACACATTGCACAATGAATGACAATACTTAAAGTCTACTTCACTGTGTAATTATTCGCAGTTACTGCTCTGGTGGTCCCACAAATAAAAAGAAAAGGAAGTTTAGAAGATAATGAATGAAATGTTTTCCTCCATTTGCTATCTGTAACAGCTACTGCTAACCTTCCGTTCTTACAAACCTGTGTATTTGCTGCCCTGAAAAGTGCTGCATCATTTAGCCTGTGTCAGCTATCTCGTTTCCTCTATGTGTGTATTTAATATTTCTGGTTTGGATCTTTACTGATTAATTTACAACCCCAAATCCTGAGAAGTCCTGCAGAATCTATTTAGATACACAAAGGAGTGTTTGATGGCTGGACCAAGACACCTCATTTGTTGTTTGGTTGTTGTTTGTTTTTAATGCTTTCCATTACAGGGCAAAACGATACCAAGCACAGCACCTCTTGCCCACAGTTTGCAAAGGCACTTGCTGTGAAGATTTTCCTCCAGGTACTAAGCAAAATCCTAGGGGAAAAAAGCTAAAAAACGTGCCTAGCGTGTAAACTTATCTTTAGTTGCTCCGCTAGAGATGTGTGTTCGGTGAAACAAACGTTTTAACGTGCCCACCTTGTGTATGCTGTGACACTGAGAAGAGCCTGTGCCCGCAACGCAGGATGGAGGACACCGCACTCGGTTGCGCCGCAGGGACGCAGCGAGCACCCCGGAGGCGCCCCTCTCCCCGCAGCAGGGCCGGTGCCTCGGGCCGCAGCGGCGCCCCCGGGGCAGGAGCCTGACCCTGCTGTCAGAAGTTAACGACAGGTAATTGCAGCGTGAGGAACAGCTTGTTCCCGCTTCTCCCGGGCGGGTCCCCTTCCTTCCCGCTCCCTGCTCTCGTTCTTTCCGTGCCCTCGGAGGTGACGCAGAGGCTTCTGCAGATCTGCGTCGATCACGGATAAGGAACAGCAACACGCAGCCGAGCCTCTTCCCCGCTCTGCAGGGAGGGAGAGCCGGGCAACCACGGGTCCCACGCCCAGCAAACACAGTCGGAGCCATTTGCTTTTTCCGCTTTTTTTTTTTTTTTTTCAATTCAGTGGTGTCATACAACGACGGTATGCTCTAAAGCCGCTGTATTTTTCCCGAGCCGGGAGCAGGCACGGCCGCAGCCATCGCCCCGGAGCCAGCACCCCAGCCAACAGCCCTGCGCCCCCCGCTCTGCTCTCCTCCCCGGCAGCACCGAGGCATCGCGCCCGCGCTCCTAAACCGCTTTTTCGGCGTCAGCGTCTCCCTCACAGCCCAACGGCGGGAACCGAAGCC
>JAAGAY010003346.1:17772-30171 GCA_011801015.1 Ardeotis arabs
GGGGGGGGGGGGGGGGGGGGGAAGTGAGAAATAGAGGATAGAGGTAATGCCAAGGTCAGAGGCATAGGAGGTGCTCTGTGCCAGAGCAGGTGTACCTGGAGGGGCTGTGGAGCAGAGGAAAGAAGTGAGAGGGAAGGAGGAACAGAGAGAAAGTGCTGTGTTCTGACTGCAATCACTGCCTTGTGCTGCTCATTGCCTCAAGAGTGGGACTGAGTGTAACCTGCAGTGATTATAAGAGGAGAGGAGTCAGGAGTGAAGTTGAGCCTGGGCATGGGGGAGGGAAGGTGTTTTTCTGAGGTATGTAAATGTTTGTTTCCTTGGGTTTGTTTCCCAGTAACCAAATCAGTACTCATTGTATTAATTGGCAACAAATCAAGTTAACCTAAAGTTGAGTCTGATTTGCGTACATCAGCAATTGTTATGTAACAACTCTTGTCTCTCTTTTGACCCATGAATCTTGTTCCTCACTCTCCCGATCTTTCTCGCCCATCCCTGTGGAAGGGGAGAGTGAGTGAGCCAAGTGGCTGTGTGGATGCTTGGCTGTGAGCCGAGGCCAACCCAGCACAGCAAATTTTACAAGTAATCTGTTTCATTGTGCTTTGATTTTTTTTTTTTTTTTGTTGTTGTTGTTATAGCTGAGTACTAGCTGTATGCAGAACATCTAGTGTATTCTCTTGAGTGGTTTAGGACAGTTGTGTTAAGACAATCTTGATAAATCTTTCTTTAAGAAATACTAATGATGGGTATTCGCCTCGCTGCTGATCTGTACAACTTAACTGTATGAGTCATACTTAACGTCTGTTTACAATTTCTTTGTCTTTTTCTTATCAAAATGCCACATTTTAGATACAGTGAATGCTTTTAAGTCGTATGGAAGCTAAAACCCTTTTATTAAGTATTGCCTTTGTCATCTGTTTGTCTATGGTTTCAGAGTTTTCAGAATCTTAGTGAAGAAAGAAACTTTGTCTTTCTTAACAACAAAGTTGAGCCATCATCAGTTCTGGAAACAGCACCACTTTTTGATGGTCTGAAAAAGGTAATGCTAATGTAATATATTACACTGAATATCTTTTTAAGGCTAGTATCATACCCTAACTTTTGGTACTGATTATTGTAGTTATACCTAATTTTGATTGAGGAATGTCTGGGAAGTTGTTCGTGTGGTTGAATAAATGAAGCTTCAGAGAGATGCTGTAAGAACTGTACACGTTTCTTCTGGCATATCAACCGCTGCCACAAGTCATGGGATTTGAAGTTTAATGTAATAATTTAATTCCTTAGCCCAGAAGAACTTTTTCATAGTGCATGTTAAGGACATTCATTATGTAGTGGGTCAAAAGCTTTTAAATAACTCAGTGTAGTGTTTTGTCATGTTTTGTTAGTGTTTAAGTACACAGTTTTGATGTGGAACTCTTAATTTCTCTTTTTGTAGGAGCTTACTTGGAAAAAATTTTTAGGCCCTAACTTCACAGAATCTTACTGTTGGCCACCAGTGGCTCGAGGATGTGATGTAGTTGCCATCTCGTATCAGGGAAATGATCCGCTTCTATATATTCCACCAGTTCTTACATTTTTGCAGTCGGGAAGCTGCTACAAAGCCTTGTCAAACAGGAATGGAGTATGTATATGTTATAGTAGTAACAGGTTTTCTCTTCTAAGGGGCAGATGTAGAATAATGATCAAAAAGATAGTGGATGTTTAGAATGTATAGACTTAATGTGATCTTAGTGCATCTTCATGATGCTTGCCAGTTTATCTAAGCCCTCTGCTTAGAGGCTTACGGAGATGGACTGCATGAATGTAGGAGTCTAAAACTTATGTATCAAGTAATATCTAGCAAGTGATTAATGTCATATCCCTTCAATGCTTGATAAAGCTTTGTTTTTAAGGGTATAGTATGTAGTCATTAAATTTAAATTTGTATTAGCTGTTTTAAATGTTGTCGTTAATTTTCTAACTTGTATTAGATCACAGAAACGTGGAATTATTGAGGTTGTGAGGGACCTCTGGAAATTGCCTAGTACAACCCCGAGTAAGACTAGGTTCTCCTGCTTGTGTTAAATTTTGGACATTTTACTGTATGTTGCTGCATGCATCCTTCTTGTCTTCAAGTAGCCTGGTGTATGGTTCCTCCGGTCTGTAACATCTGCATTTAAGATGTGATATAGTACTAAAAGCTTCAGTTTTAAGTACATAAAGGCCTGTGTTGCAGATCTTGTTTTTGCTCTAAATGCTGAAGTAAGTTCTTAAGATTCTGAACTCTTGTCTAATACTGTGGTGTAAAATTTTTGTACATATGTATGTAGCCACTAGCAATTATTTTATGTCCTGGATGGAAGAAGGCACAACTTGTTTTTGAGCTGCTGAAAACATACGGGAGATGCTCCAGACAGCTTCATCCAATGTTGATAATACTTGGGCAGAACAAAGGAGAAGCTGAAAGTGTGAAAATCCGAGGATGTAAGAATGCTTTCTATGTTCTTAATTATGCTTGAGAACAATGTGGGTCACCTTAATGACAGGAAATTGTGAAAGAATCCATTTATACCTAAGTTTTTTGTTCTGTAAAGTGATAAATCTGTATCTTTAATGCTATAACTGTGTAGTGATATATAAAGCTTCAGTAGTGCTATTTAACAGTAAATGTTATTAAGGCCGTTCAAATATCTACATTTTCAGCATCATTTTTAAATTTCCCCAACAATTATTTTTGAACCGAATTAGTGGTAGGGATTTGCTGAAGATCGTGCTGAATTGGGTTTAATCATTGACTTTCTTGATTTGGAATGAGATTTTATAGTAGCTTTTTTGATACGTGAGCATCTGTTACTGTACAGAGGTACTGGGTCTGTCAGGGATGGAGTTAATTCTCTTCATAGTCTGTATGGGGGTGTGTTTTGGGTTTGTAACTGGAACAGTGTGGATAACACAGCAGTGTTTTGGCTCTTGCTGAGCATCACTTGCATGGCATCAGCAATTCTCGTTTTTCCAGTCTGCCATCCAGTGAGTAGGCCGGGGGTGGACAAGAAGCTGGGAGGTAACACAGCCTGGACAGCTGACCCAGCCTGACCAAAGTGATACACAGTGCTGTATAATGTCATGCACAGCAACAGAAACTTGAGGGGAGGGGATGATGTGATGAGTGGCTGGGTATCTGTCTGCTTGTGGGATGTTGTCAGCGTTTGCCTTTGCATTGCTTCCCCCTCTCCCTCCTTCACTTACTATGCTGTCTTTTTCTCCACCCATGAGTTTTCTCACTTTGGCGGTTCCTGTTCTCTCTCCTGTCTCGCTGAGTGAGCATTTGCGTGCCTTTTAGGTGCCGGCCGCAGTTAGCCCACCACAGTAATGCATATGTGTATATTCTTCAATATTGTTAACAAATATATAAGTATTTTGAGTACATGGTTTTATTTTGACAGATGTTGGGGGGACATGTCTGATTGTGCTTTACTCCTTATACACAATTCTTCTGTAGTCTTAAAAGAATATTGGAGAAGTGAAGGATTGGAAAGGTGGTAGTAGTTCTCTGAAGACAAAGTTGCATAAATGTCCAACTTAAATTTTAGACTGAAGTAATTATTTCTTTAAATGTTGGTTTCCAGCTTGCTTATTGCAATAAATTCAAGTTATTTGCACATATAACTTCAGTAGTATGTAGAAAATATCCCGTAGAGAAGAGGAAGCATAGAAGTGGTGAAAGATCTGTTGGGAGACTTACCCTACTTAAGTGTATTTACTTAAAATAGTTTAACTATTGTTGTTTGGTCTTTTAAACCTTAATTGATAACTGCATTTTTTTAAAGTGACTCTTTTTGTCAAGGAAGCAAGAAATACGGATAAAATTGTGAAGGACTGTAAAACTTTAAGTTTCAGGAGTTTGTGTTCTTAGATACGCCATTCAAGTTTAAGAGCCTGGTGGATGGATTCCGATCTACTAGTAGAGCTGTTGGTATATTTGCACAGATCAAGATTGGTGTGGTGGTTTATAAATATACATATATATATATATAGGCTGCTTTTGCATGTATTTAAATATTTACCTTCTGTCGATCTGGTTCTAAAGTTCTTATCTGTAATTCCATTACCTTATTGGAAAATGAAATGGCATACTGCTTTGTAAACTTGTTAATGTTCAGACCTCTCACTCTTTCAAAAACTCAAGAGTTTTGTCCGCTCAAGTCTTGTAGACATGCATGGATAGAAAAATACAAGCAACTGAAAATTGCTGTTGACCAGAAGCCAGAAAATGGAGTTGTGTTCTCTATTTATAAATAAATAAATAATACCCAAACAAATACCCCACCCCCCAACTTCAAGATGATGCATCTGAAATGCAGATATGGCCTTTCTAATTAAACTGACATGTCCTATGGTGTCTTATTAATATTCTTTCAAGTTGTAAGTTAATGTTAACGATCTTTTCTTCCTGCTTGTAGGTGAAGTAATTGTGACCACGCCATATAGCCTCCTGAGACTGTTTAAACATCACAATCTATTATTTTGTAGACTTTGCCATCTTGTTCTTGATGGGATTGAGGTACTGTTCTCCGATGCCACCGAACAGGTAAACGGTGTATACGTTCAGATGGTAAAATACTGTTCTAGTTTTGCACATATCTTAAACAGTGGCATATATTGGAAAAAAACCCAACCTTCCTGAATCCTTTGGTTGAGTTGAGAAGAAAACAGAATTTTAGAAGTCACATCTGTATACTTCTGGCAGAATGAAACACTGGAAAAGTGGAGCTGTAATCTTTTAAATTTAACTTTCCCTGCACTTTTTTTTTAGTCAGAGGGCTCTGTCTTGTCCTGTTCTACATTACTGCCCCATTACACTGTCTTCCCTTGCTGTGGATGTGTGGATGGTTTCCCAAGGATGTGCATTTTTTTAATTTTGTAGCAGTAGTTCCAGTGTAGGGCTCTCTAATCTAATTCAAAGACTTGTATTATCTGTCTTCTAAAGGATTTTGTTTTCCCTCTTATCAGTGCTGTGTGAACAGCTTCAGTTCAAGAACTTTAAGTTCCATGTTGACAAAGATCTATGTATTGTATCAGTTTCTAAATTATGACTTAAAACTGACATTTGAGAAAATTATGTATTATTTTAATTGCTGCTTTGAGCCTTCATAGAACAGATGCTTTCTGTTAGTATTACAGCATATGACATCATCAGTATGCAAAAAAGGACTTACTTTTTTTCACTGTCAGATTTTTTTTTTTTTTAAATAATTAACTTAGAATTATAGAATCATAGAGTGGTTTGGGTTGGAAGGGACCTTTAAAGGCCATCCAGTCCAACCCCCCCTGCAAGGATCAGAGACATCTCCAACCAGATCAGGTTGCTCACAGCCCCGTGGCCTTGAATGTTTCCAGGGATGGGGCATCCATCACCTCTCTGGGCAACCTGTGCCACCACCCTCATGGTAAAAAAATTTTTTTCCTAATGTCTAATCTGAATCTACCTCCTTCTATACTAACTTCTACTCCATAGTATACTGCACTAACTTCTCCTCCTTGTACTACTAACTTAATAATATTGTCCATTTAAAAATTGATTATAAAACTGAAAGGCCACGTTTCTAGCTTTGAAAAGCTAGAAAAACTTCTTAATGAAGATTGCCCAATTCACTGTATGCGAAAGTGTTAAATGTGCCTTTGTAGCAGCAAATGTCAAGTCATAATGTGGGTGAAATGTTATCCTTATTCTGTGGGACGTTCCTTCTTTCTGTTAAGGCTGTTCTTTCTGTGATATTCCTGTACTTCTTGAGACAGAGTGCAAGCATACCATAAGAAGATTGTAGGAAAGTGCATTATCTGCCATTTTTGTACAATCTCAGCTTTTCAAAAGCATCAGTCTTGAATAGAAAAAAGAAGAGAGACTCTTTCAGATGAAAGTGATCATTTGATAATGTTTGGACTATTGTGGCTCTTTTAAAGTGTTGTGTTAAGAACATAACATTTCTGTAAAAATATTGCTGCTATGGGTAAATTTAGTGCCAGGTTGAGAGAGATCTCTTAAAATTGTGCCGGAGCCCTTCTTAGTATGGTAGTGCTTTGCTAGAAGTCATGATGTTGTTCCACAACCAGACTGCTTGTCACTTATGTAGTGATGTAATCAGGTATATATTAATTCTTAGTGATTCTTATTTTGTAATAAATGATTTTATGGCATCTCTTTTTTTTTCTTCTTCTTTTTTCTTTTCCTTTTTTTTTTTTTACTGATTATTATATTGACAAGTTGGGCTTACCTTCTGGTTTTTACTGAGTTCCTATGACATCTTGGATCTGCTTTTACCTATACTTAATATTTTTCAGATTTGAACATATGCTTTTCTATCTTCTTTGGGCAGAATCCTGTGTTATGATCCTGTGTACGTGCAGATGTTGTTCCTTTTTGCTGTCCTGTTGCTTTCTTCTTGTTTCTGAAGCCGTTCAAATAATAGGATAAAAGTGCACAAACCAAACACTTTGTTTTGGGATGTGAAATCTGTATTTTGCTGTGGTGGTGATTTTGTGACTGGAAAAAAAGTGTGCTGAAACAGCGTACTTTTCACTGCTGTTACATACTTACTGGAGTAGGGTAAGAGGATAGAAAAAAAATATCTTTTTGTTCTTTATAGGTTTTTACTATATTAGATTGTTATAAAAACGCCATTATTACTGAAAAGTGGGAGTATTCACTGCATCAGATTATTGCTGTTGGAACTCATTGGAATAAACATGTAGCACGCTTGATAAAAGAGTTTATGAATGATCCATATATTGTGATAACAGCTGTGGAAGAGGCTTCCATCTATGGAAATGTGCAACAGGTAAAAATTTGGGGATAATGTCATTGTTTATTTACTAAGATATTTTGCAGTTTGTACTGATGAGGGTTGGTATACATGGTTGCTGATTGTTTAAGTGCTACAATCAGAATTCAGATTCTTCAGGTGCACCTCCCATGTATGAAGTGAGGTGACTTGTAGAAGACCTGTGCAAGTTAATCACTGAATGAGCTGAAGGTATCAGCCTTGCTTTGTACCACTGAGGTGAAGATATTCCCTCAAGTATTTAATTGTTAGTGCTAATGAATGTTAATTTTATGTAAAGTATTTGCAAATGGTATAGTTTGTGACCAGAATTGTATCAGAGTGTCTTTGCAGTGGTTAATTTTGTGTGGCAGAACTACAAGGTAAGTTATCCCAAGAGAGAGCTAGTAGAATACTTGTTTTACTGCTGTGTGCCACACAATACAGAACTTAATTTGACCTAAAATTTACAGAAAGCTGCTACGTGTTCTTAGGTGCCTTCTCATTTAATTTCTGTCAATGTAGTGTAACCCTTAAGAATAATACAAAATGTTGTAAGTATGATCTGAATTCTTCTGTGTCTCAAAAACTGATAATTTAGAGATTGAGAATGTTGGGAAATCTCTAAGACTAGACGTTCTGAGCGTGACATGAAACTGAAAAAAACCACCACTTTTTGTGAGAAGTCTGACTAATGGTTTGGCAGAACTGAAAATGTCGTGTTTTGATGCTGTAGTTGTTATGAGTATTTTGTGTGGTGCAGTGTACTTCCGGAGTGTTTATCTTTTTAGTCGTCCTTGAAAATGCCAAATTTAAAGATTGATAAATGACTTAAATGAATGACAAATCTTAAAGTGGGATTGTGATTATGTGTAATTATGCTTCTGGAAGCTGTCCAGGTATGCATGCCTTCTGTGAGTTTAACAGGGGGCCTACCACTTATTGGAGCTACCGTTTACTGGTTTGTCTTTGGTACTATGTAACAATGCTTAGTGCTTATTAAAAGGAAGAATTATATAGTAAAATAGGTATAGATTACATTATCAGCATTCTGCTTTGTTTCTACTTCTAGATCGTGCGACCTTGCACGAACAGTGAGAGAACAACTGTGTTACTCAAAATACTGGATTTTACCCACAATAATCTTAAGAAGGTGCTGGTATTCACTAATTCAGTAAATGAAGCAGAAATGGTTCATAAGGTAAGAAAGTATTTAAATTTATACAATAATTTTTTTTTCTTTTAATTTAAGGTTTGACAGATTGAAATATCTTGATCTCTGGGAATAGAAGAGTGAATTTGGAAGTTAATTATTTCTGCTAAAAATAGCCCCAGCCCTCCTCTTCTGCCAGCTAGAAGAAAGCCTGGCTGATGGGAATGTCTGGCATAGAACGCGTTCGTTACAGAGTTCTTAACTACATTCTATCTGTCCGGTTGGAACTTGGAGTTGAGTCAAACTGGCTTTTTTCCAGTAAAAGTTCAGTCAGGTTTTTTTTTTATTTTATTTTTTACTATTTCCAGGAGTGGCATTGGGGGAGAAACCTTAAGCCACTGTGTTAAGTTCTGTTCTGTTGCTTTCTGCTCTGGAGTAGTTGAAACTGTAGAAGACTGTTTCTCTGATTTGCAAGAAACATTTTCTGTCATCCTGTAAAAGTCTATCAGAATTTAGTTAAGCTTCAGGTCATAGGGCATGGGAGGAAGAGAGCATGCGTAATACGTATTTTCTTAAAAACTGGCATAAAACTGCTTCAGAACTATGTGCAATAGAACATGCTCCTGTTTCCCACCTTTTTGATGAGATTGTATACTTGGTATTTCGGAGGTGGAGAAAGCTAAGAAGGAGTTTTCCTGCAATAGTTCTTTCTTCAGATGTTACAGAAGTGAATATATGTAACAAAATAGCAATAGAAAAATCTCTTCTTTACTTTCATTGTCTCTTTGCTTGTCCTTCAACAGTGCAAAGTCTCTTAATAGCAGTTCTGTTAAGCCTGCATAGGATGATAGGGATGATATTGCCAAAGGAGGCAAGCTATGAGGATATTGGAATTAAAACCTTTAGTAATAGCTTCAGGGATAGGATAGCAAGAGGATGTGTGGCTGGATTATTCATGTGTCATGGGAAGAGCTATGTCAGTCCTGAAGCATGGGAATGTATTCCCTTTCGGAAGCTGGAACAGATCCTGTGATATTTAAAGGACAATTCTTATGTGATTGTTAGTGTATCTGAAATGTTTAATCTTTGACAGTTGTTAGTGGAAATAAATGTGATTTTGTCTCATGAGTTTCTAACGTGTTTTCCTTGAATATTTGAGGATTGATTTCTTCAAGTGTATCAAAACTAACCCCAGCACCACTTAAAGGAAGAGTGTTTATTGATGCTAAAGAAGTATTGAAGATTTGTAGTAATCCTGGTGTACACCAACTTAAAATACCGTATATGATCTACAAAAATATTTGAAGTGTTAACTTCATCAGATATGCCAGTTTACCAAATAACCAAGGCTTTTGTAGTGATTAATTGTGAACCTTGAGCTTCAGAACTACATAAAGCCTTTTGAGAATACTACATTCGTGCAAGTTAGGTCTGGGTAGATTGTTCAGGGAGTTTTAGTGCTTTGTCTGAGAAACTGAAATTTGAGCCTTCATGTTGTTAGATGATAGAATTGACTTAGAATAGAGAGGACACCTTAATGGTGGCAAAAGCTTCAAATGGAGTTTGTACTTTCTTAAACATCTGTCTAATATATTAATCCAGAGAAACTTGAGCTTTAGTTTTCTTTTTATGCAGGAAATTTATAAGCTTAATTTCCATACTCTCGATTTTCTTTTCTTCATATAAGCAACCTAAATTTCATTAACTCTTTCCCACGGTTATCTTTCTAGTAGTTAAGATATGCTAGATACTAATAAGATACACTGTTTATTAGAGCAGTTGTTGCTTTATTGGAAGAACATATGACTTTTTACTTTGTCATCCAGGCACTGAAGAGCAATTCGATATTTTCCTTGAAAATACATAAAGGGAGCGAGTTTGATTTCAAGTATATCTTGGAGCAGTGGACAAAAAAGTGTGGTTCTGGCCATAATATTGTGTTAGGTGAGTACTTTCTTTTTGTCTAGCTATGATTATGTCTTCATGGTGACTGATGTTCTACACTAAATACTTATACTAGGTTATCTCATCACTTTCACAGGGTTAATTCCCTATGAATTCTTTCTGGTTATCCGTGTACTTATTAGTGTTACAGCTAGTCATCTTTCTTTTGTTGTTGTTGTTCCTGGGTGGCAGGGTTAACTGCTGCAAAGGAAAATCTTATTTATTAGAGGAAACATAAAGGAGGGGTTTTGATGCATTAGTTAAAAGAACTGCTAGTACTTTGAGATAGTTTCCATGATTTCACAATTATATCCTACTAAAGAGGATACTTTCAGTTTGAAATAGTTTAGAAGCTCCGAAGACCTACTGTAATAATTTCCCATGTGTTCTGGTAGAATTTATTTTTAAAGTTGCAGTAGCGAAGACTCTTACCCAATTTCAAACTTAGTTTTTTCCATTTTTGTACATAAAAAGTAAGAAAATTGACTTAATTGGGTCTGATTTGTAGGTTCATACAAAGGTGTTGGCATTCCTGCATTACTTCAAATGTTTTCTGTCTTACTCCTGTGAAGTAGTTGGCTGTGGGCAATTCTCTGTATTCTGTGATACTGATAAGAGATATATAATAAGGCTAGATTATTAGAGACTAACGTGAAACACTGTTTCTGCCATGTGCTTATGAAGTGTATTGACTGAAGAAATATAATGTATGTAAGTGTAAGCTTTATGTAAGTGTATTGGGAAAAGACCTTTTTCTTAATTCTTAAGTCAGTGGATGGGGAGAAGAAAGTAACCGTTGATAATGTGATTTAATACTTCACATGCTTGAAGTATTACAGTTATCTTATGTGTGTGCATAAAACCTGTGCTTAGTTTTAACAGATGACTGCATGCAGTCTTTGGGAATTACAGATGCAACTTGCGTGATACATTTCGGTTTCCCCTCTCCAAGAATCTTTGGTCAGCGTCTACACAGCATGTCTGACAACTTCTGTAATGTAATAAAGGTTTGGTTAAAATTTTAATGAATTAATATTACATTTGATTATTAAGTGATGGATACATAAAAGCTTTTTCTTTAAAAAAATACTTTCTTTAGGATTCTTCTCTAGATCAGGAATATACAAAGGCAAAGTCGGTCATTCTGCTAACAGAACACAGTGCGTGTCATGCGCTTGGGATCCTGCACTATTTGCAGCGTGCAGAAGCTGAAGTTCCACCAGAACTGCATTATTTTGCTGACAAGATGTTAGAAGCTGAAGAAGATAAGAAAATGTCAAGGCCACTGTGTGCCTACCTTAAAACATTTGGGATTTGCAAGTAAGGAAATAGCAAGTTTTCTTGACACTCATACTGATGCAGGAAGGCATTGTATGCTCTGAATTATGACTGCTTCTACTTCCTTGATGAGTGTTCTTGTTGGATACTTTTATTTGAACTAGATTTTGCTCATGTTTTTTTGTTTTTTTTTTTTTTTTTTTCTTTTTCTTTTTCTCTTCACTGTTGCGTTTGTTTCACTCTTAGGTACTTTTATGAAAGCAAAAATACTAGTGTTTTTATGGAGGCCATCGTACATAGTCTGACATAGTAGCATAATTCATTGTAACTCCTGCCTAAATGTACTTGAGGGACTTTAAGCCGTTGCTTTGAGTATTTTACCAGCAATTGCACAAGGTTTGTGCTTTACTCTCTCCCCTGTTATCATCTGTCTCCAGAGTGGCTAAGTAGATGATGACTTCTCAGAGCTCTGTGTAACTGGGTTCTAGGAAGTGTCTGAAGGAGGAAACTGAAGTGTTCTTAGATGTGACTTCTAGTGTAGATAACTATTGTTGCAAGTAAACAAAAAGTTCAGTTTTAGTTTTTGTTTTATTCTGAAACAAGTTTTCTGGTGTGTTGTTTTGTTTTACAAACTTTTCCACCAAGAGTTTTTTGGCCATTTCTGTCTAACCCTCAAAGTGCTGTTTCAGACAGAAATTGAATATTGAGGGCTGATGAAGTCTTAGTGTTTAAAGCTATTGTAAGTCACATCAAAATAGTTTACAGCTGAAAACAAAGGGCTTTTTTATAAAATATTTTTTTTTAATACGTAGGAATAGAACAATGTGTCCAGATCGTCATCAAATTAATTTACAAATAGACGTGACCCATAATATGCCAGATAAAATTGTACGAACGCCTGGATGTGTGACAGTAAGTTGTTATTATTTACCTTGGTTCTGGGTACCAAGAAGACAGATCTTAAATAGCTACTTAACGTATTACTTATTTTTTTCTTATTACATTAATATTACTGTAGCATGTAAACTAATATCTTTTGGATAATTGTTATTTTTTAGTTTTTTTTCTTCTCTCTTGCATAAATAAGTGTGCCAGATTTTCCCTTAATCCTTGGCTTCAATTGAAATTGTTTTGCAGGTGATTTTGAGCTTACCTCAGATCTTTTTCTGTGTTGAAGGTTCCCATTCTGTGGGAAGAGGGCGTATGTTCTGTTTATTCCTTCCTCTATAA
>JAAGAY010003347.1:0-18624 GCA_011801015.1 Ardeotis arabs
AAAAAAAAAAAAAAAAAAACCAAAGAAAAACAAAACACGTTACAACATCAGGAGACACCATCTGACCCCGCAGCGCCCAGCCGGCCTGCACACCCACAGCCAGGCCCCGCCAGCACTCGCTGCGACTCGGAACAGGCAAAGCATCCCCAAATTCTGCTTTGTAGGATCTGCGTTTGGAACAGAACCCCGAACGAGCACCAGACAAGCTAAATGCAGGGGCGATGTGTAAGGGCGGTGTGAGGAGGGCCGGGGTGCGAGCGGCTCGCTTGGGCAGCGCAGGCATGAGCCTGGGGCTCAGGAGCAGCCCTGCAGAAGCGCAGCTCTTCCCTGACAGCTTACGGCCAGGGCACGTCCCTCCGCGGGACCGCAGGGACCTCGCCCCCAAACACAACGCACCGTTGAGCGTGCGCAGGACCTCGACGTTCGCAAGGTTGACGACTATATCGACTACCGGACACAGCTGCAACACAAAGCAGAAACGCAACTGCTCAAGCCCCCTCGCCACCCCTCCGCAGGGAGCCCTCACCCCACAGCCTGACCAGACCCTTTTCATCTGAATCCCCTGGGAAAAAGCGCTGCCCAGCATTAGGGCAGCAGCTGGGAGGCTGTGAAGGACTTGGGGGCAGCGGAGCATCCCCGGAGCTGCGGTACCGCACCAGAGGGGACGGCTTTGATCTGGGGAATATTCCAGGTGTCGCCCGCGGGCAGGAACGCGCCGGCAGCAGCCAGGTCAGCCTGTCGAGCGGCGCATGCCAGCGACGTGGGAAAGCAACGTGGAAAGAGGGCACAGCTTGCTGTCACCCCATGACATGTTGTTCCTGACATTTCTGCATTTTAGCCACGAAGGGAGGGCATCTCGAAGCTTACCAGGCTGGGCAGAGTTGCTGTCAGCTGCTTAAGCACGATCTTGTTTACCGACAGGGACAGTAAGCTGGAAAGGAGAGGAAAAAAAAGATTCCTGACCGCTCCAAACACAGCTCCAGAAGGGGAGACCAAAGGATCTCCAGCCTTCACCTTACACACTGGCACATCCTTCGCCATCCCATCAGGGACCTTGCCGCATCCTCCGCCACCCCTCCAGGGACCCTGCTGCGGCTCGGGCTGGCAAGAGCAGGGGCTGTGCAGGAGGCGGGGGGGAAGGAGCGGCTGGCCTCACCGAGGGCAGGGTTGGGCTGATTTCTGGGCTGCGCAGACACCGCTGCGCAAGAGGAGCGAGCCCCTCGCACTGTAACCCGAGTTTGGCTGTGTCCCTCTGGTGCTGAAATCAGTGCCGTGGCTAAGGGACGGGGGAGCTGTTATGAAATATCTCCGTGTTAGTTATGGGAAACGAACAATTTACACATGGAATAACAAGAGGAGAAAGCTGCCGCGTAACATTTCAGCCCTTCTGCCAAATAGACCACTCTGGGCCGCGTGACACCTGCAGGCAGCGCAGAGCCATTTACTTTGGTAATCGATATATTTCTGGACTACTGACTTGGAACATGCAGCAGCACACTCAGCAAGCCACAGACAGCAGGAATTCATAATGCTCCTCGTTATTCATGCCCAAGTTCTGCCTACAGACGCAGCTGAGGAGCTGCCATGAAGCCGGTCGCGTCCATCCGCGCTGCCCCCCACCCCGGGGGAGCTCACTTCTGCACACTGTCACTTTAATCCCGCTAAAACGTAAAATACGGCCCCCAGCGCCAGTGGGTCGTGTTCCTCTGCTCTCTTACACAGTCCCTCTCCAACCAGCTGCTGCACTGATTGAAATATAATGCAGAATGCAAAAATTAATTAGGAGAAATTAAATGAACCTGAAAAGTGAGTAATTCAAAAGAAAATATTTCCCTGCGATCAATTTACTGTTGCATTCATCAATACATGAAGTCAGCAAATTCTTTCTGCCAAGAATTTAATAAGACTGAGCAAGAGATGGGACATTTGCATGGAAGTACACGTCCCCACAGCGCTCAGACCAAAGTCCATACGCCCAGCATCTTTCTGTGATGCAGCCCAAGGCAGAGGATAAAACCAGGGCAAGCAGCGGTGCTGCTTTCCTAGAACGCTCCCTGCCCGGTTATTCCTACCGTCTGGATACCAGCTCACTAGCTGAGGCCAGAGCCAGCGCGGTGGAAGAGGTGCCAAACCTCACCCTTCAGATTCGAAATTTTCCATGCACAAACAGAGCAAATTAGCCTTCCTCCCTCAACACCAAAGATTTTGCCAGTTCCACTGAAGCAACTGGCTTTGGCAACGGGAAAGAAATTCCTTCCCCGAGGCCTGGCTCCACATCAGCTTAACCCCGTCTGTGTCCTGGCAGACCTGCGAGATCACTGGATCCAGAGAAGAGGATCGCAGGCAACGGAAAACGTAAATCCACAGGCACTTACCCAGAGAGGAGCTTGATCTTTATGGTACCGAGAACACAGAGGCAGTCTTCAATGACGACCTGGAAGGTACCCGACTCAAAATTCGTGCATTTAATGTTGACAGTGATGTTCACGTTTGCTAAGATACCGATCAGTTCTGAAACAAGGCCAACGAGGCTGGAAAAAAGTAAATGGTTGAACAGATTTCATCTCTCAGCCTCTAACCAGAGACAGCCACAAACTGCACCTCTGTCTCCTGAGATCCACTAAAGAGCCGTGAGCCATCTTTTGGTGCCTGTTCTGCTCTGCGACTCTACTATAGATAAAAACACCTAGACATCCATAAAAGATGCAAAATGTCGCAGAAGAGGAAGCCTGGTGACAGGGTTTTCCCTTAACAGCGACCACGAAACACCACGCTCACCAGTTGCCGCCGAGCTCCAGCTTCGCGATGATGGTCATCTGGACACCGATTCCCGGCAGCAGCACCACCGACAGCCTGGGGACCCTGACCTTCACAAGGTGCAGCCTGCGAACGACAGCAAAAGCCGGCACAAATTCAGAGCGTCTCCTACCAGCTGAGCAGCTGCCTGCACTGAGGAACCTGCAGTGCTCACATCACCACGGCCACCTCCAGCTGGAGACGTGAGCAAGAGGCACCAGCCCCGGGATGAGACAGAGCCTGCAGCTGGAACCCAAAAGAAGGCAACCTGGAACCAGAGTGGGATGGAAGCCAACTTTATAGAGCAGTCAACTTTTTCTCTCTTGGGCACCTTCCTCTCCCTTTCTGTGCTGTCAAGCATCTCTGGTATCAACAGCAGCATCAAAATCATCATTCTGCATCCGCAGCGCACCTCACCAGCCACCTTGCTACCACACACAAAGCTTCTGTTGGGCCAGAGTGTCAGTACCAAAATAAAACGAGGGTAACAGCTTGGGCCAAGCATGCCAACCGCAGCTCAGCTCTGCTGCTTCAGCGTTGCTGGCCGAGGTGCGCCCACAGAGAAGCCCGCGCTGTCACTTACCCAGTGATGCTGGTGGGAGAGTTCAGCAGACCCCCTTCACCCATGATGTTTGGGAGCATGAGGCCCTGCAGGTGCTGCTGGAGAAGTCCCTTCTGGAGTATGGCATCCGAGAGAACTGGGAAACAACTCCGCGTGAGGACCAGCACTCGTAGCAGCGACCTCCCTCCACTCGGTCAGATCCGTGCTGGCAGAGGAGTCACACACAAAGCCCCACCGCTCCCCGAACTACTTATAAAGCCGTTAGCTGTCTCAGGGCAGCAACGTTTTACAGGGGATGATGCTTTACAGGGGATGATGCTTTACAACGCGCACTAAACCAGAATTGCCCCTGGTGAGCCAGCCAGCAGGGACAGCAGTGGGGAGCATCCCCCCCCTCCGGCTTACAGCGCGCTGTGCGCTACCAGGAATAACAGCAAACCCCTCAGCGGGAGCTCTGCTGCAATTCACAACTTGTTTCCCACTTGTAAAGGGGTTGGTTTGGTTTTGTGGTGCTGTTCTGGTTTGGTTTTTTGGTGGGTTTTTTTTTGTTTTGTTTTTAAATAGGAGCAACTTGAAACAAGCCCTTTTTTTGTTGGAGCATTGCAAATATTAACATGGCCACTGAACTTCACAGCAGTTTTTTGCCAAATATCAGCTGCTCCAATGTGGAAATGAGAAACTAAGGCAAAAATAGGAACTAATCCAGGATCTAGCCCTGAAATTCTGTGTGGCTGTTTGGTGCTGAAACGTGTCCCAGTTCCGGAGCTGAGAGCTTTCCCTGACACAGTGATCACTGTCAGAAGCTCTAAGCAAAGTCTGCAGCCCTAAGGAACTATAAAATAAAGATGAAGACACTCAGGAGGTTTTACTCCACGTCACGGCCCCACATAGCTCTCAAAATAACGTAACCCGTGTTTTCTAGTTACCATGCTGCATGGCCCCAGGACTGACGGCGCAGGACAGACCGGACAAGACTTCTTGAGAGTGCGAGAGGACGCCACAGAAAATGACAATTCCAAAAAGCTTCAGCATCATCATGTCCAGAAGATTCCCTGCTGGCAAGGCAGACATCAGAGTGAAAGGTGGAGGGAAGCCTCTGAGAAGAGAGCCCCGAGTCTCTACAAGGAAAGAGGTCGAGCGAGAAATCCCTGCTCTGCTCTTTGTCGAGCTCGGGTGAAACTCCGCTGGAGCCCGGGGCAGCAGGACATGGTCCATGTCCACACACGTGGACAGACTTCAAGTGTGGGTCGATAAAACCCCCTTCCTTTGTGACTTGCCCCAAATACCCTACGTGTTCACACAAAAGAAAGCCAAACTGCCTTTCCCTGATCTGATGTGTAGGCAGTCGTCGTTTCCGTGTCCCTTCGGCGAACAGCTACACGCTGTGGTAAGGGTCTTTGCCAAGGGAAGCACCTGAGGATTATTCTTGCTCTTTCTAACATCCAAAGCAATAAACTAAAGTTTAAGTGATGAAAATAAGCTAACTATAAAGTTATAAATAATAACGATTAACGTAAATTTAATAATGAAGTGACAGCCATAGGTAGATGACCAGGAGCCTGGTGCACAGCAAAATCTCCAAGTCAAGCAGCCACGCAGCGGGCACACCGGTCCCGCCAGAGCTGCGAGGCGACGGCACGGCTACCGGGCTGCTCTCCCTGCCACCCGCAGCCCCCGCCGGCCACGGCTCTGGCGCACAGACGATGTTCTTACCTGCATCAGCTGCAGCCAGCTGGGAAGGGCTTGTGAGACCGCTCGGGGTCTCCTGGAAGCCGTTGAGACTCAGTGTCGTCCTCCCTTTTTTCCTGCAGCGGGGGTGGAAGAAGCTGCCCTTATATAAAAACGGCAGCCAGCCAGCCACACCTTTTCCTCACAGCCCCCACGTCTCACGAGCAGGCATCCCTCTACACTCTTGCTCTTTGCAAGCAGCACCCAGCTGCCGCCTCTCCTGATTTATTTGAGGTAACGTCACCGCTGACTTGACCGATTGCCATTTCCCTCTGCGGCTGGGATCACTGGGATGCCGCTTTTCCCCCCGGTCTGTCTTAAAAAGGATGCCCTGTGGTGGCGGCCCCAGTGGGAATCCCCACACCTTGAGGAAGCCAGCTTTTTGGGAAATCATGAGAATTTCCGAAGCATCTAAATCCGACAGGAGGCTGATGGGGCAGCCTGCACAGGGAAGGCAGCACACGGAGCACACGGGCACGGGTTCAAGGAGGAGTATAGTGGGAAACGATCTACTTTTCCCAATAGCTGAGGAGTTGTGGGACTTACAGTGCTCATTCCTGTTTCAAAGGCAATAGGGGAAAAGATTTCGTTGACAAACGCAATGTGGAGAGGTGGCACAAATCTGATAAATGTTCGCTTTGTTGAGACCGAGCTTCAGATGGATTTCAACTGTATCTGTAAAGTGTGCCATGAATTGGCTGTAAGAAATGAAGCTGTAATGAAATTTATAAAGCCAACAATAAATATCATTCAGAATAAGCAATGTTTATGCCAGCTGAATGAGCAGAAATGCTTATTTCAAAGGAAAACCTCATCCTGCAGGGATGAAAATCTCATCCCTCAGCAGATGCCCCAGCCAGGCTTTGCAGAAGTTTCCATTATGCAGGGCCCCGGGAAGATCTTATCTGGGGACTTTGTTCGGGTCTGGTCACCCATGTTCAACGGGGACCGACTCAGACAGAAAGCGGGCAGCAAAGGGCTGCCGCCGCGGCTGGGAAACCCGGAGCGGCTGGCGTGCTCGGCCTCGTGGAACAAAGATGAGCGGAGATACGATCGTTCTCCACAAACACAGGAGAGGGGTAAACACTGGGCAGGGAGGGGAGAGGAGAGGAGAGCTGCTGGGGCTGAGGGACAATGCTGGCACAGGAACAGACACAAGCGAACACGGGCAGGTTGAAGTCAGGAGAAAGCTGCTACCCCTACGGCGAGTTTTGGGTTAGCTTTCCCATGGGAATACAGAAGGCAGCAAAAATGGGGTTAGGATGCTCTTCTGCACCACACAAGTTGTCTTCTTGCAAAGACAGCAAAGTGCTCTCACCGAGCAGGACGGTCCTTCCGCACCTGCTTCCGAGGGCTCAGACTCAGAGCGTCCCGTCACAGAAACGCTGCGTGAGCTCGTTTTATTTAACACCCGCAGTCTGGCCTGCACGCGGTGTGCTGACGCCAGCCCAGGCCCAGGAACAGGGAACGCACTCAGCCCCTCCAAGAAGGCTGGAGCACTAGAGCAAAGTCAAAACTCATCTCCCCCAGAAGATGCTGCCCGCTGGGATCACGACTGCAGTGCTTGCTCAGCAAGGAAAAGGCACGGAGCAAGGCTGCAAGCTCACCCCAGCATCTTCCGGAGGCAGAAGCTGTAAGGAAAGCGGCACATTTCATACACCGCCGTAAATATTTCTTCTTGCTGTGTGAGTTTTTCTCCGGGGGCATCCTCTGCCTCCCCCTCACCCCTGTATTTCACTCCCTCCTTGCAGCAGTGATTTAGACATCACTTACCAGGAGGCTGACTTCAGTCCCACCGGGACAGGGGAATATACGTTAAAATGAAGCATTGCAAGAAATGCTGGAAGAGATTATCGCAACACCAACGCTGGGAAGTGGATGGGCTTCCGGAAAGACTGGCACCCGCAGAGGAAAGACACTCCGGATCAGCCCCTGGCATTCCAAACTGCCCCGAGCTGGCAGCTCAGCAAGATGGCGGGTTAAACAGCAACAGGAACTTTGGATGAGTAATATTAACGAAAATAAATATTATGATTTATTAAACATTATTAAATTCACTGCTATTTTTTCCTCTAATGTTCAGAGCCACAGAAGCCTAGGGAAAACTGAGGAGAACTGCATACATCTCAAACTAAAATGTTGAGAAACATTAAAAAACAAACAAAAAAAACCCAGAATTTTTCCGCCACAGTTTGAGGAACACCACCATGTTTTTATGACAAATTGTGGGTGTGAGACGTTCCAGAGGTTTGCAGGCTACAGGAACATAAAATTTCTTCATTGTTATGTGGTGAATAAAAAGAAAGAAGAGTACCCACACCTCAGCCTGTAAGAGTTCTTTATCAGGTAAATAGTAACTCCTAATTAAGAATACAGATAAACCAAATCTCTGTTCCTCAAGGTGGAAAACCTAAATCTGGCAGCATGACCTCCACCCTTGCACAAACACCCAGCCTGTTCTCTCGCAGGGACACTTCCCAGCAGCGGCCGACTGCTTCCCCGTGGATGCTGTGAGCACTAACGAAGGTGCTCAGGTCAGATGTCAATGGAAAGGACCTTCCCTGCTGACACCAGAAAGAAGCCAGCTCAAGAGGAAGGAGAACATGCTCAGTGGGAAAATGGCACAGCAAACCTCTAAGTTACGCTGCTGGAACGAACTGGGAAAGGGAGGGGAAAAAATGAAACAGGTTCTAAGCACTGACCGCAGCGGGGCTGTGAACTTCCAGCCCCGTTTCCGAACAGCTGGAGTGCAGCTTTCTGAGCTGTTTGCCCTGCCTGTCGCTTTGCTGGGGAGCACGGCAACGGCGCCAGTGCAGCGGGATCTGCACCGCAGTCAGACGCCTCGGCCAGCGCGGTGGTCAGCCGCAGGTCCGTCCGGAGGCTGGAAAACAAACGCAGGGAAAAGCATTGCTGGATGCTGCGTTTGCTCTGCCTCGCTGCCAGCGGCCTGGCTCAGGAGAGGTTTTTTCCCCACTCCTGTTTATGAAATTGCTCAGGGAAATGGAAGGAGGGAACCTCTCCCTGCACTCCCCGACGCAGTGCCACACGCTGAATTATGCCGGCCAGACACGCTGTGTTAGTGAACCGTCCGTCTTTGTAACGCTACCTGTGTTCTTGTCTGGGGTGGGACGAATGAATCCTCCCAGAGCCAGGCCCAAAAGCTAATTTCTAGCAACAGGATTTGTCAAAACATGAACTAAAAACTCCTAGGAAGGAGGTGGAGGGTTTTAATAAGAACTGAAGAATCAAACCACCCTCCAGTTTTGGGGCTGGACTGTAGCCCAGGATTGTCAGACACCCACAATCCCCACAGCCGAATTTCCAGTTGGTTTAGCAGCTTCCATTGTCAGCAGTCCACAAGGGCAGAGCAGCTTAATTAATACCAATCACCTCACAACAACAGCGGGCCTGCCAAATCGATCGCAGGCTCGCGCTGACCCAGCTCGCCGCTCGGTGCGTGTACCAGGGACCTGCGGCTCGTTGTGCGCAGGCAGACGTCAGACGCATCCTGTCCAGATTTACCTGTGTCTGATCGCTCACCCGTGCAGTTTCCTACACAGGGAACCGGAGAAACAGAAACATCATGCCAGGGAAGGGCCAGGCGGGGAGCACAGGCAGGAAAATCAGGGAGAGGAACAGGAGATCCATGGCCGGCAGCTCTGAGCTGCCTGTCAAAAGGAGCAAGAACAGCAGCATCGATTGCTGGCTGCAGCTGCAATGCCGAGCGTAAACAGCAAGGCAGAGTAAAATCGCTGCCGTGAGATAACAACAAATCAATGTCTGCAAGAATTTTATAGACAGGAAACTTTCTGCTTCCCAGATGTGAACTGAAGTCAAATGAGCGCAGTGTTATCGGCTGCAGAAAAGGGACAAACCTCATTAGCCAGATGCAACGTGAGGAGCTGCAGTGCAAAACCAGAGGCATTTTTGCAGGAATGTCCTCAGGCCTTGACACAACAGAGCTCCATTGCGCGACGCTGAGAGCAGCACCGGCCAAAGGACTCGCACGGAGAACCAGGTCACGCCAGGCAGGAAAGTGTAGGAAACCCCGCACATCCTTCCCCAGCTGGAACACCGGCAGCTTTGGGGAAACACTGGTTTCATTGAGTTTTGCAAGATTTTGTCAGTGTGTGTCATTGCCCTGTGGAGACCGAGTTGAAGCCCAAGCGCTGCCCTGAGCATCCTCCTGGGTGGGCATCTCGCATCTTGACTTTTTCAGCCCGGCACACCCCCGGTTCCTTTTTCTCCTGGCCCCACACAGGACAAGCCTGGCCGCTTGCCGCAAACCACCTGACGTTCAAAGGCCTGCTCGGGTCAGCAGGAGAGGCTGGCACCTTCCCGCGGGACAGCCAGCAGCCCCCAGCGAAGGGCCGTGGGGCAGCCCAGGCTCACTGCCCCACATTTGGGGTGTGTGGGCAGAACCACCCCGTGGGCCCGCAGGCAGCCCAGCTGCACCGGCAGCCCTGCACGCGCACTGCCTGGCGCACGCCTCGGCAGAGGCACGGCAGCGTGGGTTTCTCCATGATGCAGCGTGCACTTAAAGTCAAACCTAGTCCTATATTTTAAACAAATGAATCCCTCTCCTGCCTTCTTCCCATCACTTCCAATCACTCGCGCTGCGAGCGCTGTGAACACCTCAATTCCTCCTCACTCCTCATTCTTCCAATTTATTTTTTGCCTTCCTTCCAGCCTGGAAAATGGATTTCTGTCCATTTCATTGTCTCTGAAAGTGTCAGCCCTGTGGTGCCAACAGAGACTTTTAAAATAAAGACAGCTATTTCCATTTGACTGAAGGAGAGCAACACAGACTCCAAGCCATGTTTCTGTCTTGCCTCAGGTGTGGGGAAGCTTTGCTTTACAAGAAGAAAAGCAATATTGAGTGAAAGCGTCCTCGATTGTCTCTATTAATCCCTGGGAAGAATTAGTAGCAGCCTTATATTACACACATAAGTCTCCTGTAAGTAAAGACTTCAGGCTTTCGGTCTTATTCTCAGCTGTTAATAGAGACTTGACGTGGTCTCTTTGGACACATCGCCAGCACGGGTGGCAGAATCGGTGCCGTGCATTGTCCAGACGTTCCTCCAGGGATAAATTACAGCCCCTACAAGCAGGCAGGGGTCTGGAGTCAGCATTATGCAAATAAAAGCCTATTTCTAGGGAGATACCAACTGCTCTAAAGAAACTGCAGCCGAAACACGAGAGTGAGCTCATGTTAAACAAGCCTTGCTAATGAGTTAATGATCCCGACGAGTAGGACTGCGGTGTAACTCACCACAGGCTATTTCCCATCCGTAGTCAGTCCGGTGTCGGTTGGTACAAGGATCCTGTTTGGGGGGAGAAGCAAGGAGACAAAGAGGCATCAGTGGAGATGAAATGCGGCGCAGGCAGGAGAGGGCGAAGGATGTGGTTGCGGGGCAGGGGGAGGGCAGCTGTCCCAGCTGCAGGTGTCCCAGCACCCTGACCCACGCCCGCAACCAGCGCCGATCATTGAGTCCCCATCCATCCCCCGTCCGGCTCCTGCGCACCAGGGACACCTTACAGATCTGACAAGCACCTTCCCTCGGCCTCCCTGTTTCCAAACCAAAGGGCAATTTTGATGCAAAAAAAGGGTGAGAACCTTGGCTCTCAGAGAGGGAAACAAGCAAACAGGAACGAGCAATGGCTCCATTTTCTCACCCCATGGCGCAGGCAGTGCCAGAGCCTGGAGCTGGCCCAGGACCAGGGCCCGCCCTGCCCAAATCTTGTACCTGTGTGGAGACCAGCCCCCAGAGGCTGCTGAATGCACCCATGCACCCCAGGGAGAAGCGCCCGGGGACACCCCGGGAGCAGGTGGATACCCCGATCACACCCAGCGAGGGGCTGAGGCGGCCCGGGCCGGTGCAGCGGGGCCGAGGCTGGAACCGGCGGGGGGCAGGCTCGAACCCGCGACCCCGCGGGCAGCGGGCGGCCCCGCGCGACTGCGCTCGGGCCCGGGGCGCTGCGGGTGCGGCTTGGGTTGTAGCGCCCCCTGCTGGCGGCGCGCCTGCAGCCGCGCGGCTCCGTGGGGCTGGGACCCCCGGCCCGGGGCTGGGACCCCCGCGGCCCCGACGCCGCTCAGCGCCGGGCTGGGGCGCTGGAGCCGGGACTGAGCAGAAAACGGCCGGGAACATTCCGTGGAAAATGATCTGAAAGGCAAACAGAGGGTAACGCTCGTCTAAAGCGATGCACAGACGGGTCGAACTGCTTCCTGCGCACAAAAACGGATTATAGACAAAAAAAAGAGCGAGAGCATTTAATTCCCCCTGAACTCTGAAAAACAATTTGATGTGTATCTGACACGCTGCAAAGAACCGAGTGTCAGCCCAGAAAATAAATCCAGCACGGTGGAGCGAGTCACGCACCGTGCCCTAGAATTTCACACTGTAGCGTGAAGTTTAAAAAAAACCCTACACTTGGTTCGAGGCCAGCTTCACTCACTCCCACAGTAAAACCAAGACTTTGCTAACGCTGGAACGGCACAGATCCATCCATTAACACCCCCACTAACGAGCTGCGCAGCCTGGGCTGCTCCCGCACACAACGGCCGTTTACTCACCCACACTGCCCGCGAACGCGCCCCGCCATCTGCGAGCGAGCGGCCCCGCACTGGTTATCCAGCTGCATAGGAGCAAAAAAAGGTGTTACGGCTAAAAACCTGCTGCCGTCTAATTAAAACCGAAATAAGGTTACGGTTGCTTTTAGCACCCTGCCACTCAGCGAGAGACCCTCTGAGAACGTCTGGGGCACGGGTGCTTCTAACCGGGATTTGGGCCTGAAACGCCGGGGCGCTCTGTGAGACGATCACCACGGATAACGAAGAGGCTGAACCACAGCACGCAGCCGTCGATATCCCCTCCGAAATGGAGAAGTGGATTCCTGAAGGCACCACCAGGCTCTGGCAATTTCCAGCAGCTCTGCCGACAGCGGATGCTCAGAGCTGAAATAATCACTGCGCATCGCTGCCGCCGCCGATACCTCACTGCCCGAGGCAACCACTCGCGGGTCTGCCTCCCAGATAAGGCGGGTGAGTTTCAGAGAGTTTGGGTGCTTTGAGCGGAATCTTCTCAAGATCAAAGTCCCAGCAGGGCTTCTAGTGAGACTGTAGAAACCCAGTTAAGGGTTTTTCATGTGCCACACACCAGCCAGCATCAAAGCAGCAGCCATCTGCGGGCACCTGCTGTTCAGCAAAGTCACCGACAGCACGGAAAGAGAGCTGAACTAAAGAGCTTCGTCTCCCGTATTTTGAGAAACTTTTATGTACAGGAGATGAGCACTCTGAGGCTTATTTGGAGCAGAGTCTGAATTAAAAAAAAAAAATTGACTTCCCTATTTGCCATACAAAATTACTCAGATGAAAACGAAGCCTTGAGATTCTTTGAGCTCGTGTCACGCAGCGCAGAATAAACATTCCCATTGAACAACATGTCGCAGCACTCACGCGTGGGATCGAGGTCATCTCTAGCAGTTAGCCAGAGAGCTCTGCTCCCTGACCTCGGCTATTTCAGGACACAGCCATCTTTTCTTTTTCAGCAGAAGTTATTGCCAAGAGGGGACTCCCCGGGCTGTCAGGAGAAGGCCCGCAGGCATTGGCAGCACCGCTGCATGGGAAACACGGCCGTGCTGCTCGGAGTCAGCTCTGACAAGACCACGACCTGCAAACCATTTTCTTCCCAGGACCCAGGAGCATCCTGGCACTCACACAGAGTTCTCCACGCGCCTGCCACACCGCACCCTTCAGAACCGCCGGCGGAGAGGCTCGTGATCGAGTGGCCGGGATCCGGGGTCACGGCACAGCCTTCGCCACATCACGCCAGCGGCAAGGGCCACGCCTGCACCTCTGCTGCAACACAGAGCATCTGCTCCGGCAGCCAAATGCAATTCAGCACGGAGGAATCCGGGCGCCGCAGCTGCACGGTTAGCTTTATTGCTCTCAGCAACACTAGCTGCTTTTCTGGAAGCTGGAGCAACTCTACGTTTCCCACCAGTTACCCCTATTTTACCGAGAATAATTAAGACAAGCAAGGGCAAGAGAAGAGCAGGGCACAGGCTCCCTGCGCAGCACTGCACACCCAGAACGGGCGCGACGCCTGCTGCCTCACGCGGGTGACCGGACGTTCAGAGATCTAACACAGAACACAGCGGCGGCAGCGTCTGCCTGGCCTGCCATACGGGAACAGCTTCAGATCCACACTATTCCCTCGCTTCTTTTCACCAAGCCGTGACACGAGGAAGAGATAAGACATTTTGAGATGTAATTTTCTAAGGAGTAAAGCAGGATCTCAATTAGATGCCTGTTCCTTGTCAAATAAAGCGTGCGCCCAGTCCTGCATTGCCACACTGTCTTCCTACCCCTTCTTTCTTTTTTATTTTCCAAAGTAACAGCCTCGAGCATCTTTCCAGATCAGCAGGCAACACACCTACCGACGCCGCGGCCCCGCTGCCCAGTGTTACACTGGAGACATCCGCATAAAGCAGCAAACATCAACTCAAGTGCTTTGGGCAGCGACTCACAAAGCGTTCTGCCTGCACAAAGGCAGCTGCACTGCGAGAGCTGGGCAGGAGCGGGTTTCCCAGCCGCCACAGCTGAGAAATCACACAAAGGTGAAGTTACCGCCTCCACCAGCCACCGCGGCCACCCACACCTTTACCGGCGGGCAGCGACTGGCGAAAGGCTGAGCTGGAACCGTATTCCACGGCCTCAACTGCTCCGAATCCCCGAGGAACAAGCGTCAGGGCTCTCAACAGCTGCAGCATTAGTAATAAAACAGGGACCTCTCCCAGTACCAGAGCACCAACAGTAGTTATTTCTCTTTCAAAGCTTTGATTCCTAAAACCTTTCTTACACTCAGCTTGACATCAGAACACCCATCTCATTCACTGCGCCTGCCACAGCAGAGTTGTGCGCTGCTGCTGGGAACAGCCCCGAGGCGAACTGAGAACAGCCTGTGATGGTGCTCCACCACAGCAGCTTCATTCCTACCAAACCAAATAAATGAGCAATATTTTATCTGATGTGCCTTGGCTCAGCAGAGAGCGGCAGCCACTCCCCAGACGATTTACTGAAGGGATGTTCGCTAACGCGCCGAAGTCGGGCTCTGAAGCCAGTCCCAAACCCTCCCGTTTGTAACAGCCCAGCACAGAGACGGGGAGAGGGAAATCCAGAGTCTGGAGAGCGGCGAGTTCGGGCGTGGACCGTTTTATTTGCAATCCTTTCCCTATAAACAGAACACACATGCAAGCAGCTGTATAGCAAAATCTATAAATATTGATGCTCAACAGCTGGCAGCAAGGATGCAGGGCACAAACAAGCCTCTTGTCACACAAACGCAGCAGTGATCCAGCCCCTCTCAGTCCAGCAAAAGTCGGGGAACACCGGGTGCTCCAAGGCACAGAGTGCCTCCAGGAGACGGGCGGTGGGGTAAGGAAAGGGAGGAGAGCGGCAAGGAAAGATGGACCTTGCTTCGCTTTTGTAAGTGGTACCGGCAGCACCTCCCGGCACCGCAGATACCCGGCACGCTGGAGCACCGCACCGACAGCCCCAGAACAGCCAGCCCCCGGCACTGCAGTGAGATAAGGAGAGATGGAAGCAAAATAAAGAAAAGGGAATCACATAAGGACGAGATCTCCAGCAAACACGACTCTGGCGTAACAGCTGAAGCAGGGATTTTTGGCTTTTGGAGAACTGGCAGGAGGAAATGTATTTTCACATTAGCGATTCAAATACGGGACATTCTGCCAAAGGACATCGCCAAAGCCAAGAAGTTAATTACATTCAGAAGAGGCCTGGACATTCACACAGACACTGAGGACAGGGAAGCATCACAGTGACCAGCAACACATTTCAAGGCTATCACACTTTGCTGGGCTCCAACTCCCAGAGACTCCGAGATCAAAACGGCGAGGAAGGCAGGCAGATGGGTGTTCCCACGTGGGTTGCAAAGCGCTGGTACCCCCTTGGAAGGGACTGGGAGCAATAGCTGGCAGCAAGAAGTGACAATCCCAACCAGACAGAGATGCTCCATTCAGGGTGTTTTAATTATTTTAATGCCAGAGCAAAGGGAGAAGCTGGTGGGGTCAGAGCAAAATCCTGACAAGGCAGCAAGTGCCCAGCGTACACAGCACTGGGATTCCTGCCCCAAGACGTGAAGAACGCCCCAATATTTCCAGCCCGAGGAATGCCAAGCACCCGGTTCCACACACTGGCCAAATGTTTGCTCCAGGAGTGGAAACGCCGCCCCAAGCCGTGGGGATCAGGGAGCGAGGGGCCGGCCAGACTGCGCTGAAGAGGCACCAGCTCCAGGAGCCCCCGTCTGTGGAACGGCTGACGAAACAGAACGGGCTGGGAGGAGGGCTCAGGCGGCATTCTGCTGCTGGCTTGCAGTCAGCGTGTCAGCCCTGTCCCTAACGAAACGCCAGGCAAGCCTTCAGGGAAAAACAGCTTAAAGCATTCACAAAATGCTCACAAAGGCTTGTCCTCACGCCAGGCCGAGTCCCTCTGTGCAGAGCCCCACACCAAAGAAACCTTTGATGCCAGCGGGGCACACGCTCACCACAACATTTCACTCCATGGCTACCGAAAAAAAAAAAAAAATATTTCTCTGATGCTCTGCCCTCGACTAACGTGCACTTAGAGAAACAAATAACCGCCCGGCCTTGCCACTGCAGAGCAGCACAAACATTTCCACAAGCAGATTATTGACCAGAAGGACAGGAGCCAAGTTACAAACAGGTCAGTAATTCAATCAACAAACCAGTAAAGCATCTCAAAACAGACCACACAAACCACGTTTTACCTGCCCTCCTACAAAGGCAGGCAAATATCTATTTATGAGATTAAAACTACTCATTTTCTGTGCCATTCAGCAAAAGAAGAAAAAGAATCAAGATAAAAAGTGGGCATATTTTAGCTGTAGAGGATTTATTCATTCAGTTTACATTTGAATCAATTATCCAGGCAAAGCTCAAACGCTGCCAATGTGATTTAGGTGACTGAACACGCACCGCAAGCAGAGCGGCATTCAAGCCGTGTAATCCGTGACTGCAGCCTCTGGAAGGCTTCACGAGCAGGAGGACGTCCTGGCCCACCGCGGGCCTTTATTTCTGAGCAGCAGCGCGCTTTGCCGCAGTTCAGAACAGAGCCTCTCAAGTCCCTCATTCCAAAAAAACCCGCAGTTTTACCTTCAGCCCTAGGGACCAGGGATAAACCCCTGGAAGCCTCGATCAAGCACGCCAGCTAGGACCAGTATGAGACCAATACAAGCACAGGGCAGGGACCAGCCGGGCTGGGCTGGCGGTTCGCCTTCCCACGGAGCCGTCCTCGCTGCCGGAGCGGGCTCAGCCCAGAAGCCCCTTGCTCGCGCTGCGCTCAGAGCGGCAAACGGCACGACTGCCTCTCATGTGGTTTGAGGGATGGGTGCCATCCACAGAGACCGCGGCAAGGACTGGAGCCCCCCGTGTGAGGTCTCTCCCGGGCACTGCGATCAACCCAGGAAAGCCACAGCCCGGCCTCTCGGAAGGAGCTACCCTGTGTTTGTAGGACACTGACCTCATCTCCTTTTTGAAAGATGGGAGGGAGGCTTTGCAGCTCTTCCCTGTGCGCGGAAAAGGACAGGAGGCCTGGAGGCCACCACCAGCCCTGCAATGGCACCCGCTGCCCCGGCAGCCCTCGCAGCCGCCTGCCATCGCATCTGGACAGGCAGTTGTTTTTCCCCCCATTACAACAAAGTAAAGTTTCAGAATAAAGAATAATGTGAATTAAAATACCTTCAGCTCACCGTCTGCCTATTTACTGTTCGCTGTCAGAGGCACAACAGCAAGCGACTCATCCCACACCTCAAGATTTCCTTTTTCCTGCGGTGGTTACGGCACACAATACGTCTCCAGAACAACAGATGAAAAAGAGCTAAACTAATTTCACAACCAAAGAGTAAATCCTCTCTTCTGCAAAGTTTTTCTCTAGCAGAACGTATCTACCCCGCAATAGAGTTTAGCCTTGTGCAAATGCAAGGAGAGAGACAAAGAATCATGAAGAGATGAATCCCATTAGCATCAAAACGCAGCTATGGAGACCGGGGGGTTTACAGAGATAAGGTATTTTTTGAAAGAGTGCTATGAAAAGGAAAAATTCCTTTTATGAAGCATGCATTTTTCATAGACCTGGAATCCACAGCACATTATAAAACTGAATTTGTTGCTGTTTTTACTTCACAGCGTTAATCACTAAAGGTGTGCTTAGGTGGGCAGGAAAAATCCAGTTTCCATTGTATTAACGTCGTACGTTGAAGAAGCCTTTCAAGGCACACATAAATGCAAACACGTCTGCGCCTCGCTGGCCCGGGCCCACGGCTGCCCAGGACCTGCAGACCCACCCGCACCGCGCGCCAGGACATGGGAAGCACTGACATCACGGCAGCTCCACCCACCCCACCTCCCATTTAAAGCCCTCCAGAAATCAGCACTTCCAGAACACTCTTCACCATATCGCAGGGCTGCAATCCTGCTAAATCCTACGCCCACGCACGAGCAGTAGAACTCACCGGCGAAGCAGAGGCGCAGACAAAAGGCAGCGGTGCACGCGGCGGCGCGAGAGGCGTCCTTCAGTCAGGGCTGCGATGCACAGGACGTGTTTCCGAGGACAACGACAGCCTGTTCATAAATCCTGCTGGCAGCAGGTGTCACCCGCCAGGAGTTGCCTCCTCAGAGGTGTGTGGTTCTGTGTAGCTTCTGCTGGACACGATATTTAAAAAAAATTGGCATTGACAAAAGCCACGGCACACCGAGATGCTGCGGGGAAGGGGAGGCTCATCCTGAATCCCAGCGGGTGACCTGGGCGGGGGGCAGGAATCACCTCTGCCTGCAGTCCCAGGGTTTTTCTGACTTCGACGTGTGCCGAATAAACAAAGATCTCAACACCCTTGGCCTCCCAGTCTCCCCATTAAGGTTTGGCTAGCACCAGGATGGGGAACAGAGTACCGGAAAGGTTCACTGCAGATATTTAACAAATTTCTTTCGTATTTGGAAAAGCTTATGTGCATTTACAACACAGGAATATCACTCCAGCGACAACACACTGCCTCCACTCCATTCTCAGTGAAATTATCTTATTACAGCGCGAAGGAACAGATGGATTTGGTGCGTGCATCTGGAGATAAACAAACCTAAGTCAGGTGTGTGCAGAAACAGGCATCAGGGCTTTTGGATTTTACTGTTCAGCCCCCAGACGATCACATCGTCAAACAATATATACACACACGTTGCTGTAGTGCACAAACTGCGCAGCCCAGGAACCAAACCAAGGGGTGTGTACAGGCACGACTCCGAATACCCAGCCTTAAGAATTCAACACATGCAGAATGTGGAATTGTCCCAAAGAACAGACACTTGAACTGCTCCAGAGGGGAAAAAGCCCAACCAACCAAAAAACCCACAATAAACCAAACAAAAAACCCCCACCAAAACCTCTCTCGTCTTGTATAATTTGGATTTGGACTAATGAGAAATCAAGGGAGAAAACATCCCTG
>JAAGAY010003348.1:0-12400 GCA_011801015.1 Ardeotis arabs
GTATTTGATTTTCAGAGAAAAACAAAGCCCAACTTTTTATTCTCTTCTGTGCCTGAGAACCTGTAATCTTCTTTCTCCAAATCTAATTTTCCTGTCATAGTTCTTATTTAAAATGGGTTACCAATGCTAATATACTATTCCAGATGAGCATGGTTGCTTGTGCTGGGCAGTAACATGTTCCTGTTCAAATTTATTTCTGTTGTACTCCCCTCTTCTTAAGCCAAAGGAAATGAGACCTTTGGTTTTGATTTTGTAAAGTCATAATAGAAAGGAATGAAAGAAAGGCAGTCTTCTGGACATTTCTGACCTGTTTTCCTATTTCTCAGAAAGAAGAGGAGGAGATGCATGATTTCAAGCCTAACTTCTGTACACACACAAAAATACTCTGAGAGAAGATGAAATCTACTTTGAATAACTAGATTCACTTGAACTGAAACTCAAAATTCTGCTGAGGCTTCCCCATCACTAATGCTGACAGAATTATCAAGCAAGGTTGCTGGCTCTGAATTATCGACACAAATAGAGTCGTATAATATTTATCATGTTAAATAATGCTTGGGCTATTTGCAATAAATTAGCAAAATCAATGCAAGTATCCATTTACAATCTGTTGGTTTGGTTTTGGTTTTGTTTTTTTTTATGATGCTGCTTAATAGCCGAAGACTTTCCTCAGTTATGCACGTGCAATTCCTGTTGAAGGCAACAGCAATGATTCTAATATCTTGGGGCAAAATTGAATCCTAAGTGTTTAATTTATGTTTTAATGTTTTGGGGTTTTTTTTTAACAACAGTATTAATTGTACAAATACTATTGAATGTGAAAGGACTTCATGGAAGCACTACGTTGATTACAACCTGAATTTATCAATTTATAGGTTAAATATCCATCCATGTATTTAAATAGTGCTTTTGATAATTTTTCTTGGCTTGAGAAACTGCTGGCAGTTTCTAGACTGCTAGCAAGTGAAGACAGGGTTGGAAACCAGACTTTGTCTCAGAGGAGAAATTCTGACATATCTGAACTTATTTTCATTCTCAACTGAAACAAAGACAACAATAAAAATGTATGAGGAAAGAAACTTTAAAATACATTATACAGAAATATGTAGGTAAAATTTCATTTCAGTCAGATAAAACTAGTTTCAGTGATGTGGAATGTCGCAATAAATATCCTATGTATGTGTACTGTGATATATGCTTATATGAGAATGTATACTGTTAACATTGAAATGAAATTAAAGAAAACAAGGAAATAATTATGAAACATTATTACTGCATTGGAGCAAAATTGTTCTCACTTTACTGAAAGAAACTCAGAAATCTGAAATACTTATTCCATCATCCCACTCCACTACCTATTGGACTCCAGGCTTTGCTAGAGTTAGGTGCCAGCAGAACGTGTGTTTTGAAGAGTAAGGTGTTAGGTATGAGCCTATATCTTTTTTTTTTGTGCTTGGTCTTCACAGTGGTAGAAATGGGAGGAACTTTTGGCCGAAACACGTAATTAGAGTTATAAGCTCCAGTAACTGTGAAAAGTGCTGCAAATACTCTTTGTGTTGTTTGGTGTTATTTTTTTCTTGGCGAGGGGGGACACTTATGGTTTTTCCTGCTTGAGGGAAGTTTGCAAAACCATCCGCCTCCTCCCAGCACATCTCTCTTCAAGGTGGTTCAAGGCAGAGGAACGTGTGGTTCTTGCACTCAAGCTTGAGTCCTCTGACTGCAAGCAACAACAGGACGCTTCTCTTAAGGATGCTGGGGAAGTGAAAATATGAGTGCAGGAGGGATGTGAGGGACATTAAGTTCCAAGAAAGCATAAAAGAAAAAAATCTGATTACTCAGCCCCAGAAAGGAAATACGTTTAAAGCTTACTTTGAATTTTATTGTTACAAAAACATTGCTATTTTGATGTATCATTTTTCTGGGTCTGTGCTTTTCAACAGATTATGGACTATTTAGATATGTAAATATATCTGTGCTATGTAGTCATATGTAAGATTACATTTCTTGATAAAGTATCTGTTATTCCTAGTTTTGAATTATTAATTTATCACCTCATGTGCTGTTTTTAAGAGCTGTTTCTGACTGCTCTACAAAGCAGGGAAAAGATTTCAAAATCATGTGAGTGCCAGAGCCTGGGGTCCTACAATATCAAGAAGTTTGCAATTGCTGAAGTGTTCCTTTTCTGCAATTGTAAACCAAATTATTCTTTTTTGGCTTACAGAATGAAATTGTTTTATTTGTATCACTCACTAGAGCAACCAAGCAAAAACACCTTAGAGATAAAAATGTTGAAAAAAATAACAAGGTATAATATTTCAATTGATACTATTCAAATACTTTTTTCTTGGTTTCGAGGTGTCAGTGTTTCATCCAATATTTCATGATTTTTCTGAGAACAGTTGTTTTTTTTTCCTCACTCTCTACTTTTGGGAAATAATTTCCTTCAGGTTTTTACCTTTCAGGCTGTGCTTATCTTCCATAACAGAGAAAAAGCTGGCTGGGAACAGATTTCAGGCAGACAAGGGGGCAACAGAGAGCCGTAGCTGCCTTCTCCCTGCATTAATGGTACGAACGGATTATGTGCACAGATGCATCTGCACATCCCATTCCCATATTCATTTAGCAGTTGGATCCAGCACTGAAGCATAGTTTATTCTCTGCAGAGTGTTGTCAATTTTTATAAATAAGACTAGAGATCTAAGTTTAACAGCTCAGATTTGAATTCAGTGTTCAAGAAATGCACACAAAAAAAAGCATGAGCCTACATCATCTGTCACCTCTGTCTTTACCTCCGTTTGCTTCCTGACTTACCAGCCTTAAGTGAGTATTTGCTTGTTAAGCTATCTACCACTGGCTTTTAAAAAGTGCTCCTTGAACCCCTGGGCTCTGTGAGCGATGGCTAAGAAAATGAAACCCATTGTCGGTTGATTTAAATTCCCTACTCAAACCTTCCTGCACTCTCGGAAAAAAAAAATAGGGATCTTCAAGCTGAAAAAAGGTCTAAAAATCACTGACCTAGGTTCTATGTGATACATTCTTGAGTGATGATATTTTAATTTAATCCTTAAAATTTTAACATACAAACCAGATCAGCATCTTCATAATATTCAATCTTTCACCCACATATCACAGTGCTAGTTCCTCTAGTATTATCTAGAAGAGTAATATTTGGCCAAGTCATGACCTCCAGGTAGGACTACTCATCCAGTAGCTCAGGAAGGAAGGAAACAGCATGTGTTACCGCTTCAGCTCTGTGTTCAGCTTTCGGCTGGAGAGGTCTGTGTGATATTTGATTATATGCACCTTATGTTATAGCTGGGGAGCAGCTCTGTGGAAGAGGTCCTGGGAGTGCTGGGACAAACTGAGCACAGGCCAGCAGTGAGCCCTGGCAGCGATGAAGGCCAACCATGCCCTGGGCTGTGTCAGCAGGAGCTCAGCCAGCAGATCAAGGAAAGTGATTATTCCCTTTACTCAGCAGCTGTTAGACTACATCTGTGTCCAGTTTGGGGCTCCCCAGTATGGAAAAAGCACTGATAAACTGGAATGAGTCCAGGGGAGGGCTACGACGATAGTTGGAGCTGGAGCATGTGCCCTGGGAGGACAGGAAGAGTGATCAGGAACTGTTCACCTGGAGAGGGAATGGCTTTGGGGAGATCCCACAGAAGCCCCCAACACCTGTGAGGAGCTTATCATAGAGAAGAAGCCAGGCTCTTCCCAGCAGTGTGTGTCTGGAGACTGAGAGACAATGGACGTAAGGTGAAACCATGGATGTTCAGACTGGACAGAAGTGTTTCCCCATGAGGACAACTAAGCCGTGGAGCAAGCTGCCCAGAGAGGTTGTGCAGTCTCTGCTCCTGGAGGTTTTGAAGCCCACACTGTGGGTACAGCCCAGAGCAACCTGTTCTCACCTTGTAGCTGACCCTGATGTGAACATGGTATTGGGCTAGAGGCCTCCTGAGGCCCCTTCCAGCCCAAATTACCCTCAGCTTTGGGCTCTATCTCAAGTAGATCAGGTCTTTAAAATACACTTTTTTTTTTTTCTCACCGATTTGAGGCCAGATCAAGCACTTGCCCTTTTTTTTTCTGCATGTCTTTGAGGCTGGGCAACCTGCTACTGTAGACATCCATCATAGCTCAGTGCTGGTTTTCCTTATGCGCTTGCAGAAACTCAACCTGAGATGCTGGTTAGTGCCAGGTTACCTGAACTATACTACAATCTGTGTTGAATTTCAATTAGCTGATAACAGAAAAATAACCCTCTGCAAACTCAAGTTTTCCATACAGATCTGCAAAGAGACTCTTCCAGGTTAATTCAATGCTTGTTCTGCAATTAAGAAATTAAAACTAGTGCTGACATATTTCACAAATATTCTTGTAACAGAACTTGAGTAGTCCGACAGCTTCACATCTACAGCTTATGTCTAGAGTTGCATGATAGGCTTCATAAAAATATATCTCAATTTTTACCAACAGCTGAATTGGCCAGCTGATCCTATTCACCATGCTACAGCCAACTGAAGGCTGAAACTGCATATTGCTGCTGGCTACATATTTTCATCAGCTGAATCTCACCATCATGGTCGGACGCTTTTTGTGCTTTAACCTCTGAAAAATATTGCACTTGGAGAAGGCAGGTGACCAAACCTCTCTGAAGACAATTACTGAGACAGCTTCAAAATCTTGACTTATCATTATAAGTTAAAATAACTTAATAATCTGAATTGGATTTTGAATATTTTTAGTTATTTTTATTCCGTTAGCCAGATAAATATTTGATAGGTAATATTACAAGTTTCCTCTGACAGGTACAACTAAGTACAGATTCCACTTTCCTGTGCCAGCAAAATGGCTTACCTCAGGGTAAAATAATTCCTAAAGGAGAATGCTCATTGTTTTTCTTGCTGCTGTTCCTTGAAGGTTATGCTTTCAAACTACCTAACATTGCTTTCACCAGGGAGCCTTATGGAAAGGCTGTCTTGGCATTATATTGAATTAACTTAATCTCTAGCCACCTTATTTAATCCCTTTCTTTACTTTGGCTGGCTTTATTTCCTCTCCTTATTGCCCATAATGCCTCTTGGTAAAAGCAGGACTGAATCTTTATTATCACTTCCTCTAGATATTCTCTGCTGGATGTCCTGAACTTTATTTTATTCCAATAGATATTCTAGGAGTACATTTGTTTTTGTTAAAGAGATAGGAAGTTCAATTAAAAAAAAAAAAGGTATGTAAGAGTTTATGATGGTATTTGCTCAAGACAGCACTAGCAGAACTAAGGGGAGCACAATCTAGTTTCTCTAAACTTGAATATTTCCTAATAGAGTAACATCAATATCAGGATGTACTAGTGAACACATCTGTGTGTGGGCAGGAAAATATGCTATGGAACAGCAGTTTCAGACAAACCCATAAGCATCTTCCTCTTCTAATGTTTCCCAAAGCCTTTGTATTCTCTCTCCTCATTAATTTTTGTGCTCTTATAGGAATGTATTTCTTTCCTTACTTTTCCAAGGACCGGTTTGCTAATGTGGCTATCCTATTCATATGATTTCTTCTAGCTTTTAATACTTCAATCTCCTTTCTGCTTTCCTGCTCTCCTCCATACTAGACTGCTTTTCCATGTTCTTGGAAAGATAGGGCAATCTGACAATGGCATTTCTTAAAGGTATCTCAATTTCTGCATGTGTGCATGTACATGTAGGTGTGTTTGGGCAGAAGGGGTAAAGAAAAGTAACTAATTGTGAGGGGAGCTTCTTTAGCTGAACAGAGCACTGAAGTACATGTTAAAGTCTTACCAATTTCTATAGCATTTAGGAATAAGCATGTGCATATGCCCTTTGCTGAAAAAACACAATACTAAAAGCTAGACACAAACTTAAGTAGCTGATGAAGCGGGAAGGAAGGGAGAGGAAATGGCACGTTATTAGTCTATCCTTAATGGTTTCCCCTGTCCCACGCTGCTGCTGTTGCCAGCTAAGGGAAGTGACAACAGCAGCAGCTGTCTTTGGAACTGTGAGAAGGTATAATAAATACAGTGTGACAAGCCAAAAGTCTAAAAGTAACCAATATCAGACCTGACTTGTCCCTGTTAAATGAGGTAATTTAATGAGGTTGCTTTCGAGATGAGTTTTGACCATTAGAGCCCCAATGAGTAATAGCAATTTGGGAAAAATCCAGTATAATTTTCAAACATCATGAACACTTAAATCATGATGCCCTGCACAAAACCTGAACACTTTACAGTCTAAAACTGGTAGTCTGGCATCCAAGTAATGCTGTTGATGCCTGGAAACAAACTGGAGATCTTGATTTATAATGTCTAAGTTTGGAAACTGGCCTATGGGCTAATACGGTTTGTCAGGATGAGTTAATGAAAACGACTCTCCTGGGTCATAGTCAGTTCAGATTACCACAGAGACCAGCTGGGTACTTGCTGCCCATCAATGGAGCAAATCTGCATCACTTGCTTCTTTCAGGCACACTTGTTAGCTTTCAAAATGTCATTCTGGTCATCATAACAAAGAAATCAGGCTATACAACCATCTTAAAAAGTTGCTACTAATAATTTCTGGATGAAACATTGATTTTGCTGATGGTGAAACTCAGAAAAGCTTGCAGTGTTTTCAGAGGGCTTGGTACTGGACTTGCTTCTGCCAGATGCTCTCACCTGCAACATGGAAGTGTGACATGCTGAGGACATCTATTGCGGGCACAGCGGTTCGCAGCACAGCTGGTAACACTGGAGAGAAATCTCTGGATCGAGGCACCAACTTTGCCATGCTCAGCCTGGTGAGATGGGTTAAGGCTTCCCTGGACTCTTCCTTGTCAAGTTTGGGGGGATTTTATCAAAATGTTTGAATTGGCCAATAAATGCAGTCCCACACCTCTCCGTAGGATTTTCACCCTAACTCTCAGCCAGAGTAAAGAGAGGCTTTCTAGCACTAACTGGAGCATCAGCTCCTGCATAGCGGAACTGGGATCTTGTCCTGGTAACTGTCTCCCTTTTTGACAGGAGGCAGGATAGAGAGCTTAGGGAGAACAGTGGACTGTCCCATTCTGCCACAGAGTTGGCAGATATGCCAGGAAGGAGATGTTGATAGTGCCACTTGTCCAAAACCCCCCTGCCAGCCCGATGGTCCAGATAAATGTCTCCACCATAGAGCAGCTCTATGCAGTGCCTGCACCATCGCTTTCCATTTGCACCTTTGGGAAGTGGACCCAAAGTGCGAAACAGTGGCAAGAACTTCAAGGTTTTAAGGCAGTGTTCATAGACAGGAGGTAAATAAATAATTGTGCTGGAGAGTTATGAAGTGTGAAACCACTCAAGGAAATCTTTAGTTGATGAAAATCAAGTATAAATGGAATTCAGTACTACAAATAGAATCAGTTCCTGCTGGCCTCCAAACATGGTGAAGACATTTCACACCTTACAGGGGGCTCTGTCCTGTAACTGAGCAACAATAATATTCAGTGCTTAACTGTGTGTATGCAAAACAATTTGAAGAAAGAGTCCACTTCAATGTTTTTGCCACTTTTGTACAAAGATTTCCGTGTTTAAAAAGAGAGTATTTTAACATACATTTCCACGCGAGATTGGTTTTAATTCAAATGGCTTTCATTTCAAAAGTCTAATTTATATTTAAAGAATGAAACATTGAAATAAAACAAAATTTAAAAGAGCTAGATAAAATACTTTACTGAGTCAATCTGATGTTTTCTTTAATTATAAATAAGTTAAAATTTTAAGATACTGCTGTTTTGTACCAATATGGCTAAAATTTTAAAAAAGTAGAGATGAGGGGAAGCCATGAAGAACTGGCTATAGAGCTATAGATAGCAGAAATAATATAAATTAGATTTAGTTATGTATCCTCTGGCAAAACAGAAGATTGATTATAAACTTTTATTTGAATGGAAGGAAAGAATCTATCTCCAAATTAAAATTTTCATACAGGCAAGAAAAAGAATAATACAAATGACTCTTGCTATCATGACCTAAACCAAGGAGATGGAAAATAAGAACCCTGCAAAGGAAAGAATAATCCAGTCTTCTACATTTGTCAAAAATGTTTTAGAACAGAAGTATCTATTACCTAGCTGATGAAACGAAATCTAATTTAAATATTTTTTCTTTTTTTTTCCCCCTCATAAATTATATCAAGAATATATGAATTCAAGAATAGAGAATTAGACTATTTTCCCTTTCTTATGTTTGTCTACATGAAAACAAACAAATGAAATAAATAAATGCCTTAACATAACTAATTCAAATAGCAGGGAAGAAAAGAAAGTATTTTTCAATTTTTTCTTAATCCCTGCTACCTTCTACACTCTACAGATTTGCTTTACAGAGTCCTATTCTGTTGTGGATAAAAAAACTGAATGAATAATATAGCCAACAGTGAGAAAAGGTTATTAAACCAGTAAATGAAGAAACAGCACAGAGAATAAGGACACCTTGCAAACAGAATGCTCTGCCTCTGGAGAGGAAATACAGCAGGGTTGTTTGGCTTAGGGGATGTGGATATTGTAGAGCACACGCTCAAACAAAGAAGGCAAGTGGCTTTAGTAATGAAAACTCCCACATAAAGAAAGAGGATCAAATGTCACGTGTACCCTCTAAGGAGCTCACAAAGATACTTGTGTTACAACATGTGTAGCCATCTTCGAACTAGTCATTTCAGGTCTGTATTGTTCAAGATGTAATAATTGCAAATAACATTTCTGTTGACTGTTTCATTAGCTTCTAATAAAATGAGAGGGAGAGAAGCTGGCAGAAGTAAGGAGAACAATGGGCTGATGAAGCTAGATGTAAAGCAAAGCATCAGCTACCAGACAAATGTGGTTATTGAGGCCAGTTCTTTCACTCTTTAAGCTGAAATGCTAATAGAGCAAAGCTGGAAGAAAAAACAAAACCAAAACAAAACGTATACAGATGAGATAGTCTCGTATCACCAGAGAAATCTGTGAAGTGACAGATGAGGCTGTGTAAGGAAAAGAAAAGGGAATGCTAAACGTTTTACGTTTTGAGTTTATAACTGCAGTGAATTGTTTTTCCCATTCAGAAAGACTCTACGGTTTTGGCTAAGCAAAAGTTTTCATAAAAGACTTTTGCTTTCTGCAAAACATAATACTGACACAGACACCCTGCTGTGGAAATTTTGGAGACCTGCACATTGGGGTTTCGTTTTCTTCCTTCGTGAAGCTGCCATATGAAGTTTCCTGAAAAAGTCCCCAATAAAATGGGGCAGGGGGGATGCTTAGTACTCAGGCTAACCATCTAATTCTGAGTTGGGTTTTTTTTAAAGACAGCATTGTGTTCAGTCTTTCTGTAAAACTCACAGAGAGAAAATACTTAGAAATAGAATCAGTTAACCCTGTACATTTTATTTCTCATAGTAGGAGTTATGAATTTTCACAAATGTGTTGAGAGAAGACTGTTATTAAGAAAAGCAACCTGAAATCATGAATGTACCAATTAACATATTCAATTGAAATATTAATTCACCTTTAAAGAAATGTGTGGAAAAAAATATATATATTTTTCCTTGGAAGTATCCCCACGGCTGGTCACAAGAAACATGGAAGTACATCCTTCCAGGAGGAGTTCAGACAACACTAAGTCATAAGAAGACTGGAGTTTGATCTCTGTGGCTTTTACTGACCCTTTAGGAAGTAAAAATAGTGCCAAAAGACATCTCAGATAATTGAGGCTATTCTTTCATTTTAAGAAAGCATGGGAGATTCCAGCTTAATCTAAGAGACAGTGAGGTGGAAATCCACTGGGACACTGAGACAGTCAACAGATCATTTTAGTGTAAATGCTAATGTTAACAATTTGTTTTATTTTTTAATGGCTGTTCCAATACTTCAGTGCTATGATTTTAAGCAAGCTATGATGTATTCTATTACCCTTGAATCTCATCTTGCCATACAGCTGAATAACCTGACAGAGTATTACTAGCGGTTATGGTCCTTCCAGATGCCCTTCTAAGTCAGTCTAAGAAAAGCGCGGCTCCCTACCATGCTACTCTGGGGTTACACACAGCGTCCTGCGGTATGAATGGGCTGGTTTGCAGTGGTGCAGGCCAGCCTCCAAAGGACATTGCAGCCACAGGGGAAAAAACAAGAAAAAATCTCTGCTGTCCCTGAGTTCTGGTGCACTTGAAGACTGTTGAATCATAGAAAAAAACCCTTAGATCTACCTTACAGTTTTGCAGTGTTTCAAGTATCCTCCTTCCTTCTGTACAAATATTCTCTAAGTTGATGTATATCTCTTTCTCACTAATGTATGTCCATCCAGTCTTTTTCAAGTTCTTTACATCTTTTCTTGATTTTATGAGAATGAGAGTGCTCTCTGAATGAGAGCACGCAGATCTTTCTAATGCTGAAAATCCAGCATGCTGGAATATTATATATTTTTAAAGCTGGAAATCATCACATTGTAGAATGTTATTGCAAATGTATTCAAACAGTTTACAGTGATAAAAATGTTTTAAATTTTTCAGGGCAGTTCAAATGAAGTAACATATGTCTTGCTGGTAACATGAGGAAGTAAAAAGCACACTGACAGTTTGGGAAAGAAGCAGAGAGAAAACAAGCTATCAGGTTATGGTTAGGAAATATAACAGAATATGATGTCAATACACTGCAAAAGAATAAATTAATAGAGTTTGGTAGGTGGGCTGCAAGTGCCTATGCATTACAAGGAGACAACTGTGAAGTTCCTTAAAGTCTTTTTTGGTTTTAAGAGAATGTGTCTGGAGCAGAAACTAGATACAGTACTTTAAGTTAAGTACTGTAAGTAAGGGTCAGATTTTTACTAACATTCTGTCTGTGTCTGAGTTTAAACAGCCTTTGGGCATTTGAAGAGTGACATTTGCTGGCTAAAAATCAATTCTCATCAAGATCTCCTTGGCTTATATTCTAGAATCTGTACTTTGAAACTCAGAGGAATTATTGAGAATTTAAATGCGGGAACAGGGAAAAAGGGACCAGAGAAGAGATTCAGATGTCCAGTGGGGAAATAGCTTCTTTTCCCCATCCACTATACATTACTGGACTGCAAGAGGAATGATGAAGCCAAAGGAGACCTGAGAGGAAGCTTATGGTTAAGCAAGGTGTATGCCTTCTGTCCATTGAGAGCCAATTTAGGTGAATCTTCAGGCCGAATCTTTGCAACATTTTACTTACTGAATCCTGCTTTCCAGTTGTCTGATAAGAAAATAAATCAAAATCCGTCTGCTGGAGATGCTATGAGAGAGATAGGTATGTCTGGCTCTATCTAGACAGAGGAAAGTGGAAAAGCACCAGAAGAGTCAAAGTGGCACAGCTGACACTACACTCTCTCAGATGCAGGTTCAAGTACAGACCATGTTCCAGTTCCCAAGAGTTTCTCATCACCAGACCAAGCAATTCATACGTCATGGAGACGGATGACAGAGGCATTGCAAAGGTAAAGAGATATATAGAAAGCAGGATCAGAGGAGGCACTGAAGTTTGCAGTCTCCTGTGTAACGAGGATTCAAAAGCTTCATGGACAATATAAGTTCCTTTTAAAAAAAAAAATCTTGAACCCACTTGCAGTCTCATGTATCACAATCACCAGTGGAAGAAAAGGTCACTGGTCTAATTCTTCATTCAGACATAGGAAATATTAAAATGTAAGAGGCAATGTGAAATATCATATACAATAATTAGGATGTAACTATGTTCATATATTTTCCTATAGTTGAAATTACTTTGTCTGCACTTCTGCTTTAAGAAATTACAGTGGACATTGTTCCTATGGTTACTGGGAGGTAGCATTTACAGAGACAGCTGATTTCTGTAAAAGGAGCAAAAAATCACCGCAATTGGAATTGTCTGCTGTGTTAAAAGTCACTTTGCACTACAATTTTTTATTGGTTAAGAGGATGCTGAAGATTTTGCATCTAATCAGGTACAATGTGACTAATTAAACATTTTAGATGAGTAATACAGTGTAATTAATTTTGTCAGCTTTTCTCATTTTGCTCCCCCTCCCAAAGGTTTGAGATTTAGAATGTCAAAAAGCACACCGAGAAGATTTTAGAATATCAAAGGACAGATGATCTTAAATGTGGTCAGAAGAGAATACATAAAAATAAAATTCTCTTCATGTGGCTGTCTGTAGCACTATGATCTGATACAGATTTTAGGTGCATTTGGAAATATTGACCTATTGTAACTCACATTCATAGAATCATAGAATCATAGAATGGTTAGGGTTGGAAGGGACCTTCAAAGGTCATCTAGTCCAACCCCCCTGCAAGGAGCAGGGACATCCCCCACTAGATCAGGTTGCTCAGAGCCCCATCCAACCTGGCCTTGAATGTTTCCAGGGATGGGGCATCCACCACCTCTCTGGGCAACCTGTTCC
>JAAGAY010003349.1:0-12214 GCA_011801015.1 Ardeotis arabs
GCCTGCCCGCAGGGGTGGTCAGCATCGGGGAGCACAACGTCCAGGAGCTGATCGTCGCCGCCGACATGCTGCAGCTCACGGAGGTGGTGGAGCTCTGCTGCGAGTTCCTGAAGGGGCAGATCGACCCGCTGAACTCCATCGGCCTCTTCCAGTTCTCCGAGCAGATCGCCTGTCACGACTTGATGGAGTTCACCGAGAGCTACATCCACGCGCACTTCTTGGAGGTGCAGAGTGGGGAGGAGTTCCTGGCGCTGACGAAAGAGCAGCTGGTTAAGATCTTGCGAAGCGAGGACCTCAGCATCGAGGATGAGTACCAGGTTTTCACAGCGGCGATGCAATGGATTTTGAAGGATGTGGGAAAAAGAAAGAAATATGTCGTCGAAGTGCTGGAGCCTGTTCGATTCCCTCTGCTACCAGCACAAAGGCTACTAAAATACATAGAAAGTAAGTGAAAGAAGGGAAGAAACAGTATCAGATGTTTGGATTTGAGCAAACCATGTGTTGTTCGGAGAGATTCCTGTCGTTCAGGATTTTGATGGACTTTTAAAAATTAATAGTGTGATGATTGAAAAAAAATTACTCTACCCAAACATTCTACTTTTTAACAAATGAGCACAGCTTACTTTAAAAGCATGCTTTTGGAAAAGTCTTAGAAAAGTAGACAATCTTTGTTTGTCTGCTGTTTTAGGAGAAGGTAGTAACTTTTCTACAACTGAGTTACTTATTGTCTGTCGTTTTTCACTATGCCTTTTTAAATCTGCTTTTTCCCTCAAGGTATTCCAGATTTCAGCCTTCGGGTGGCCCTGCAAACTCTGTTGAAAGAATATTGTGAAGTCTGTAAATCTCCCAAAGAGAACAAGGTCAGCAGTTTTCTGCAAGCTTCTAAAGGTCGTCCACGGAGGAAAGCCAGGAAGTACCTTTATGCAGTAGGTTAGAATGTGGCTGTTTGAACCTTGTAAAACAGATGATGAAGTAGTATCTCACATTAGGGTACTGAAGGAGATACTGGATTTTTTAAAAAATCAAAACGTATAAAAATAGCAAAATATTTCATCTGGCTGAGTTACCGTATTAGCTGCTTTCTGCACAGAATTGCATAGAGGGGCAGCATTCACATGTCATGTCATTATGACATGGCATTCAAAGCCTACATTTGCTATTTAGAAATTATTTGCCTTAGGTGGAAAGCTGCAGATCACCAGAGGATTTGCCTGGAGTTCACTGCTGTAGCGGTGTACGCAAATTCCCTGCACTCCTTGTTTTCTGAAGGTTGTTTTCGCTGTCCAGGATACTTTGGTTTATGTGATGGGATATTTGCAATTGCAAGCTTTCAGCAAAGCTGCAGCTTTGTATTGGAAGTGAATGTTCTTGTTTCACCCTCTGGGAAGTACAATGACTTAAAATAGTAAAGGCTGTTGGCTGGTCTCTGTATTTTATTAAGAACACGAAGGGTGATATTTGTAGTGTTGTGGTGAAGTGGTCAGCTCAGACACAAGTTACATGGCCCTGAAGGCGACCATTCTTTCTTGTATGCTGGAGAAACAGTGCTACTTGGAAAAGTCCAATTCCTACTAAAAGTGACTAATGGCTGTTACTGTCATTTTTTTGATGGTTTAGATACAGGAGCATGGGGATGAGCAGGAAGCTCTTACTCAACCATTATCTTTCTACTGCTTTCTAGGTGGGTACACCCGACTTCAAGGAGGACGCTGGAGTGACAGTAGAGCCCTCAGCTGTGTGGAGCGATTTGACACCTTCAGCCACTACTGGACCACAGTGTCCTCTCTTCACCAGGCCCGGAGCGGGCTGGGTGTGGCTGTGGTGGGAGGAATGATCTATGCCATTGGAGGTAACAGCGGGAACATGCTTGCTTTGTTATGTACATACTAGAGGACTCACGGATGGAGATTTTAAAAATTATTCTTCCTGTAAGTGGTTCTAAGGAACCCAAGAGTAGATAATACAACTTTTGGATATAATAATAGTTGAATTGTAGTTCTTTGGTTCTCTACTATCACTGCTCTGTGAGTGCCTGTTTGGGCTCCTATGTTGTCAATTTTTTACTAAGCTTCTCTCCATCATGGTATAGCAACTCACAGGTACGCATATATTAGGAGGTGTTGGGTATTCTGCAGACTTTGTGTACCACCACTGATAGCATTTCTTTTCTCACTTGTAGTCTAGCAGAAGCCCACAGCATAAAAGGCAGTCAGTAGTACACACTTGTGATCTGCCTACCTAGAAAGGCTTGTTATGTGTGTTTGCGCAAGGATGTGACAAGTAGCTCTACCTGCCCATCATTAAGGAATACAAATCTACACTGTTTTTGTCACCAGAGAACACATTCTTTCGTCTTGAAACACCTGCCAGTTGTGCTGTGGAGTAAAAAATGTGTAGAACTGTGGTTGTTCACCCCTCTGATGTTTTCAGTAATGTGTCATGTTGATGAAAGCTGTTCCTAGTGATGATTCAGTTCTGGTTCTAAATGAAGCTTTTGCTACATTGGCTGTTTGGCTAGCTAGAAGAAAGATCTTACGTTAAAATGTTGTCTGTTCTGGAAGGAGTTGAAGAATGATTCTGTATCTGCAGTGCAAAACATTGTGCGTCCCCTCTCTCAGTTCTTGCTCTGATTATGCAGGTGAGAAGGACTCAATGATTTTTGACTGTACTGAATGTTACGATCCTGTTACTAAGCAGTGGACCACCGTGGCTTCCATGAACCATCCCCGTTGTGGACTAGGAGTGTGCACGTGCTATGGTGCTATCTATGCTTTGGGTAAGTTTGGGGTTTTTTTCAAGGTGAAGTTAATTTTAATTCCAGGAACTTGTAAATTGATTTTATCTTAAATCTTACATCTTAGTGTTGTAAATTTGCAAACTTAAGTTCTGCAAAACAGCTGTTTACATGAGCATTAGTATATAAAATCTTTGTGCATTAGTTATTGTTTAGTTATAACTTATTTCCATTGTAGATTGCGTGCTGGTTTCAGATTTAGTCCGTCCTGGAACGGTGCACCATATGTTTAAAAATGCAGCTAATGCACAGCTTCATGCCATTAAATTCTTTCCTGTGTTTGCTGTTATTTGCAGGAGGTTGGGTTGGAGCAGAGATTGGCAACACAATTGAAAGATTTGATCCTGAAGAAAATAGTTGGGATGTGGTGGGAAGCATGGCTGTGCCCCGTTACTGCTTTGGGTGTTGTGAGATGCAAGGTGAGCATTGTTAAGCTGGTATCCATAAACAGTTCCAAGAGCCTTTGGACTTTGAAACTTTATGTTTCAGTCATGAATTTTTACCTTTGTTTTGTACTGTGCTGTCAGTTGCACGTGCTTGTGCCTCGCTTATTTGTTCTTGTAGTACTGTATTTTTAATGCTGCGGAACTCTATAAAGTTCTCGCTGTCTTCTGCCTTTTATCTCATGAAAACAGTTTTTACGTGGCTGCCAGTGTGATTATGCAGCTAGTCTTTTAACAGTTGATTGTCCTTCCTGATGCTGCTTTTATTTACGTTCCATATTTGGGTTTATGTGTATTTCTTTGCGACAATCTGTAGAGTTGCTGCAGCTTATTTTAAGACAGGCCTGTCTAAAGACTTGATCTGTAAATGTGCTTATTAAGTATTTGATCCAGGCCTGGTCAGCAGTTGCAGCCTTCTGAATTCTCTCCTCTGCACTTGATTAATTATTGCATTCATCAGAGCTTCTAGTGCTGGAGCCTCAAGTTACTCATTTGAAAGCTTTATGTAAGCTACTACTGGACAAATGGAGGATTTTTATCTGACATTCTTAAGCCATTTGAATGTCAGACTGAAACTTGTACTGTGACAAACGTTTTCTGTCTTTCAAATCTTCGTATTATGAAATGTACAGAGGAGAAACTCTGTTTCTACAGGTTTGATTTATGTTGTTGGTGGTATCGGCAGTGAAGGAGTAGAACTACGTTCTGTTGACGTCTATGACCCAATATCTAAACGTTGGTCTGAGCTCGCTCCAATGGGCACTCGAAGAGCGTATCTTGGTGTGGCTGCTCTCAACGATTGTATCTATGCTGTGGGAGGCTGGAATGAATCTCAGGATGCGCTTGCTACTGTAGAAAGATACTCCTTTGAAGAGGTATGGTAGAGTCCCTTCCTTTCATAAATGTAAGTTGCATCAACTTTGTTTTAAGATGGTATAGAGGTAGCCTGCTTCCTTTCTTGAAAAAGAAAAAAAGTTGGAAATTCCATTTCCTTTTCGCTGCTGGCTGGTAATCTGAGTGAAACAGAGCTTCAGTGACCTCAGGGTCTGTCTGTCCTAACCAGTCTGTAGAATCTTGCTGTCTGACTTAATGGAGTTTTTACGAGACTGTGTGTGTGCTTTTAGGAAACTGAAAGCTAACCAATACTGATGATGCATAGATACACTGTAGTTTGGTAAATACTTGTTAGGGTTAAGATAGGGGGATAGATTCCCCTTCTGCAATAGAATGGTCAATAATCTGATGAGAAAGAGAACACTCACTGGGAAAATGAGTTGCCCTTTGTTGCAAATGTTGAGGATCTTTCTTCTGCATCAAAATGTAGTGGTGTTTCAGCATGACTAGAAAAATCACTTTGAACACTTAAAGTTTAGAATAAGATAAGAAATTATTCCTGACGATTATTGCTCATGTTTATATGATGCTTTTTGGAAGAGTAGCTGGTGTTAAAAGCAGAACACAATCCAGTATGCCATTCTGTTTTGCACTTGGAATTGAATCCAATTTTCCTTACTTCCCACCTCAAACTCTGTACCATTCTCTATTTTGGAGACAGATTGCATCTTGCAGTGACTGAAGGGAGGGTTGTTGTGTACAGACAGTATGTGAGCTGTTCTTTAGTGACTAGCATGGTTTGGACCACTTTTCAGTGTTGTCATTTCAGTCTTGACAATCCTCTTGATACTGCATACATACCATATCTGAGCCTGTGAAGTGTATGCGTAGTGTTCTTTGTATATGTTTCAGTCTTTAAGCTTTAAAAGTTACTTTTATCAAAATCAGGGCTTACCCTAAAGCTACTTGTTGACTCTTTCACCTTCTCATTAGGAAAAGTGGGTTGAAGTTGCATCAATGAAGATACCAAGAGCTGGTGTCTGTGTTGTGGCTGTGAATGGATTTCTTTATGCCTCGGGAGGCCGAGCTCCCAGTCACGATTTTGCTGCTCCGGTAACCTCTGACTCTGTTGAAGTTTATAACCCTCATATGGACAGTTGGACTGAAATTGCCAACATGATCACCAGCCGCTGCGAAGGAGGTGTAGCTGTGCTTTAAAACATGAAGAAAACTCATTCAAGGAATGAGTAAATCTGTCCCCTCAGATTTCCGGTTTCTTTGGCCGGAGACCTCTTCTAACACAGGAGCTTCAGTAAAGGTAGTGGAGAATTAGATCAGAGGGCTTTTCCTGAGCAAAAGGAAATACTAAAACTCTTGCCCTTCAAAGTAAACTGGCTTATCCAATGTCTGTCTCAGGAAGTACTCTGTGAAGAGTAGGAATGCGTCTTACGACTGGGTTAAGCTCACTGAAATAAGAGGCAAATTTGCCCTGTAAAAATCTGAATAAAACATTCCAGCACATGAGAGACATTAATCAGGTTGTTAACTCTCTAAGGTGCACCAAAGCTAGCGTCTTTCGCTGGCCTTACAGTCTGGAAGGAGGCTACTACAGACAGCTAGGAGTCATCTGCAGAGACGAGCAGATGGGCTATTTGGTTAGCATTAGTTGTCCTTTTCTGGTGGAAGACAAGGAAGAGGAGATAACAGATGGGGAAGACTTGGTACCTCTGCTTATGACCTTGATGCATTTGAGCCTCTTTTCTGCCGCCAGACATGACAGGCATTAAATATTAATTGGATATTTACTTTCTGACCACCCCGCCAACTTGGATGGTAAGCGGCTGAGAATTTCCTGTTCTGGAAGGTTCTTCTCACCATTCTGATGTCATTCCACTTCGGCACGGGCTTTTCTTCTCAGTGGTATCAGTCACGACAGGAGAGCTCCTTTTTATGTAAGCTCTGATGAATTTTGAATGGAAATGCTATTCATTATATCAGCTGTTCTCTTTAGGACTGCTGTTTAGTATAAAAATACAGGGAAAGCCTTTCGTCCTTTTTTGTTGTTTGTTGTTGGTTTTTTTTTTTCTCCTTAGTTAAATGTGTGTTTACCCTGTGACACATGCTGAAACTTGGCATGGGAATACATGCTATTCTACAAGGTACACACGTTCATCCTTGCTACATCTTGTATCCTGCCTCTTCCAGATTTGAGCAGATGGAGTGTTTTGTGATAGAATTAGCTGCATTGAGCAATAAAGTGATGCTATTAGTGTGAGTTCTTCAGGAGTTTGTATTTAGCTTGGATACACTTAGTAGAACAATACTACTAGGAGTTTGGAGTTATTTCTAGATTAATTTGATTAACGTACTTGAAGTTGCTTTTTGCACAACATTATTGCATTTTCTGCACAGCTGTGGATGATTTGGATGGAGTCTGAAATAAGGCTGCCTGAACTTTGATAGACAGTGTTGTTCTAGAACACAAAACCACAACTGGAATGTCACAAAACAGGAAGCCTGCACTGTGTAGACAAAGGAGCATTCACGCTGTCTAGGTCAATGTCCCCTGTGTAAAATTAACAAATTAATACATGAATAAAAGCTTCCAAGGTGAGTGTTGCAGGTACCTTATGAATCCAGGCCTTACATTCTGACACAGGGCTGGGAGATTGCCAGGTTAAACATGCTGGACGATGGAACATTTGTTTCTCTGATCATTCTATAATCTTGTGTGTGCTTTTACTTCAAAAGGGTTTCTTATGTTTGTGAACTAATGTCTATTCTTTTTTTCCCCCAAGTTTAAGCTTGTTTTAAACAGTTTTTCATAATAAAATGCATTTTCAGAACTGACTGTGGAATGTTCTTGAATAGGTCACTTTCCTATCCTATTGAATTGTATCCCTGCCACTTTCCTGTTTTGTTTTGTTTGTTGTTTTTTTTTTTACTGGAAATCCTATTTCCCAGTAGGACACTGGGAAAGATTAGTTATATACGTTGACTATTTGAAATGTGCAAGTAACACACTTATGCAGTAAAATACTCGTGTATTTCTCTTCTCAGTGTAAAATCACTCAGACTTCTTGGAAGTCTGGCTGCCTTGCCAGCTCTGTGCAGCCCTCTCTGGGATCAAATTATGGGTAATATTTCTTAGGCTTTCTTCTCTACGTTTTAGGATCCCTCATGAACCATTTGAGAAACATTACCTTAGCTGTATTTTATTTGTTTGGGAACTAGGAGTTAAATTCTGATCCCTACCTGTAAGCTTTCTGTTTAGTGGAGCTTGAGGGAGTCTGCTGTTTTATGAAGTTACCTTCTCCAGTTTTTCTGTTTGATGCTATTATGTTTGAATGGTCTCTGATAGTCAGCACCTCTTTCCCTGAATCAAGCCAAAAGCAGTACTCTTTTCTGGATCCTTCTTAAAAAATGCCATGTTAAGTAAGACAGAATAAAAGAACTGGTTTTGTTTACAAGCTCAATTTTACTTCCTTTATATGTGGAGAGCACTGACATATATTGCTGTTTCAGAGGTAAGATGCTGTTAATGTGTAACGGTTATGAAAGTTACAGGCTCATGTATGTAATTACTGTTTCAACGGTATCATCTAGGAAGATGGCTCTATCTTCAGGATAGGCAGGTTTCTTAAACATCTGTTCTTTGCACAATGAACAGATAACAAATTTTAAGGGACAGCATGTGCTTTATTTTGTATAGAACAACAATGAAGAACAACACTTGAAGAGAACTATCAGGATTATCTAAATTGGTCCTAAGAATGTGTGTGAATGTCACTTTTCCGCTTTCTTCTTGCATCTTATGCTGTACTTAAAGAATACTTAAGATAAAAAGCCTATAGTGAATATGCTGACATACAATTTCATCGATTTACTGAGGTAGCTGAGGCTAGAAAATAAAATCTATTTGACTTATGTTGTATCTTCTTCCCCTAAATGACGTGTTAGGAAGACTGAAGTACAAAGAGCATATGCTCTTGCAGTGTTTTCAATAACTGGCCCATCATGGAGAGTTTGCAGGCTACAAGTCCCTTTGTACCTGCCCTGGGCGCTCAAATAAAACAAGTTTTGAGGAGAGAGAAGATACAAACTACTTTCAATCCCATTATCTAATCCCATTATCTGATTCCCTAGTGCCAGTGATCGAGTCTTTGTGTCATATCATGCATTTGTCTATGTGTCACATCATAATTTGATAATACTTTAATCTAGGAGTGTGACAGATCTTTATGGGTACATTGCATGCAGCTTCCTTGGCTAGGCAGCCCTAAGTCCAAACAAAACCTAGGAACAGATGGCCCAGGTACCTTTTTTTATTGAAGTAAGCCTGAGCAGGAAGCTAACCTTCTGTCTCTCATGGCACCTTGTCAAGGATACAAAGCTTCCCCTTCTAGCTTTCCCCACTCCATCACAGCAGCTGGATGACATATTTTAGGCAAGTGCTGACCTTGGTTTGCCACTGGAAACCATTCTTACCAGACTAGCACTTAATCACGTAGCATTCTCAGCATCTTCTCAGTTGAAACAACACAGAGAAGAGTTTAATTTTTTTTTTTTTTGCATTTCCACTACATAGGAATTGAACATGTATGTTCTCTGCTTCTTTAAACACTAAACTAGAACTGCTCTCACCTTGTTATTTGTTATGACTACACAGTTGTTCTCCCCACCACAGAGCATTACCACAAAAGTTCAACCAGATACTTTAATAATTCAACATACAGCAATTCATACCCATGTCATTTGAATCTCCATTTTAAATTCATACAACAGCAACATCTCAGTCAAGAGAGTGACACTTTCTTCTACTGCTAAGGACAGACTCATGCCTGCCCTGGAAGTCACTGCTATTCACAGTCCTTCCCTATTAAACTTGCTAAGTTACTTTGAGAATAAGGTTCTTGATCACTGCTATCTTATTACTTCTAAGCACCAATAAGCCTTTATTTCCCCTGGAACTCAATACAAATACCTTACTGGGAGATAAAAAACATTTTCCTCTTGATTTATTATTTTGTGTTCTGCCATTTGTTTCCACTGTTACTTAGCTGCATCTCTGAAAAAGCCTTCAACGCTGCGGTAGCTAACAGTGACAGTGCCATCACCACTGTTCCCACTGTCCTCAGTACTTTAAACCACCTAGGATAAGTAGGAAGAAGAGAAACGTCATAATGTAGTGCTATTCCTAAGGCCATTACTAGCATTACTGCACCATGGGTGACATCTTTAAAAAGCAAGGCTTGCCAGGCAAGTAGAGGAGGAACTGTACTGTTAGCCAGGTTCAGCCAGTCTGGCTTGGCCGGGCTGTCTTCTGGGAGCGCAAACCCCCACCTCACTCCTCCTAGGAAAGAGACTGTTACGGCGCCGTACGTAATCTGAGCAAACGCCAGATCTGGGTAGTAGGTCCCTTGGATGGCCATTGACAGTGGCACAGAAACAAATGGAATTAGCCCTGCGAGGCTTAAGTAAAGGGCTGGCTTTGGAGAATCCTTTAGTGATTTCATACTTCGTTGCAATATGCCTGAGTCTTCAGATTCTTTGGGCGTTTTCTTCTTGAAGAAGGGGAGAGAGGTGTGAAAAGCCTGGAGCTTGGTTGCATATACTGATGCTGGGTTGAGGCTTGGAGATCTTGAGAGAAAACACACATCTCTCTGCAGATGGAGACCAAGAGAAGAGCAAGTTGTCTTGTTCTTTCCGTACAGTAGTACTCTGGGCCCAGTTAACTTCTGGAGCTGCAATTATAAAACTGGTTCTGAACACCTTACAACGTAGGCTTACAGATCTACAGTTACCCAAACTACCTATGAAATATTGTACCAAGTAGTTTTCCAGGTCAGGTCACACCGCAGCTGCCCTTCCTCTTGGTTCTCAGGTGTTTTTAACTTAACTAATTAAGCTAACAGATGCAGCTTGAACAAGCGAGCTGAGGAAGACTGACTAGGCTCTACATAGTGAACAAGCAAACCTTACACACCTTACTACAAAAGGTGTGTACGTCCTCTTATTCTTCCACTCACGCATGCATTCTTTAGGCATTTTGAAGTTAAGATATATCAATCTTTTTCAGAGTAAGATATAAAATTATTACAAAAGTAGGACAAGGTCACCACAGGAACTAGCTACTATCCCTTCCCTGCTCTACCAATAAAAAAAAAATAAAAGAAGAAAAAAGGCCTTTAGACACTTAAACTTGATTTTTTAAAATAAATATCTTAGCTTTGGCTAAAAGTTGCTGTAGAAACTAGGAATTCTCTCAGAAAAGCTGAGTGATAAACATGTGGCTACTCTCCAACTTGTAAGTCACCTTTTTTTCAACGCTCCAGTCATACTTTTTGCTATTTTAAAGAAAAACAGACAGTGAAGAAGGCTTCAGAAACTTACTTTGAAAGGTGTGCGGAAGCAGCATCGTTGTATGAGAGGAAACATGTTTGCTTTGTCGAGGCCCTAAAACAAAAATTCAGGAGAAGGCCTGAAACTGATGAAGCTGAGTTGTCTCATCTCCAAAGTGAATCACACTCTGGAGTTGTTCATCACATGCGAGACTCTACCCCTACTCCATCCTTATTTACCCGCTACAGGATATTTTGTTTCAGGCAGCTCTATGAACTGACGTTCTAAAGTTGTAGTAACTGCTACAAGAACAATTTCCAGTTAAAGAACCGGGTACCGGGAAAGAGGTGATGGCTTCCCGTTTATGGATCATCTCTTTTTCAGGGGATAAATGGCTGCGGGCAGATTACAAACGATCAATTCCTTACATGTGGAAAAAACATCCTTAACCGTTAAGGAGTGGAAACGTCACCGCACCTCAAGCTGCCGGTGAGCAACCTGCAGCGGGGACAAAACGAACCGGGAACGGCAACCAGCTCACCGGTGGACTTGGCTTCCCAGTTCACGGTCCTGCTGCCCAAAGCCCCGGCCCGGAGGGAAAGGAGGGAGGAACAGAACCTGCGGGTCCCACCGGGCCGAGGCTGGCACGGCCCCGAGCCTCCTCGCTGCGGCGGCTTCCGGTGCCGCGGGAAGCGCTCCGGCGGGGCCCGGCGCTCAGAGGTGCAAGTCCGGGCAGGAACCGGCGCGGGCCATCTCGTTCCGCCGCGCCGAGGAAGCGCCCAGGTGTGCGTGGCCCCCACTGGAGCCGGAGGTCCCGCTTCTTGGTGGATTTGAGACCGGGGGCGGCAGAGCCGCAAAGGCGCGCTCCTTCCCCTGCCGCCGCGGCAGCCTCGCTCACTCCCAGTCCGAGGGCTGACGGCGGACTACAAATCCCAGCCTGCCCCGCGGCGCCGCGCCCGGCCGATCGGCGCGGGCGGGAGGGCGTACGGCCTCTGGGACGCGTAGTCTCCGACGACGTCCGACAGGCGGCAAGGGTGATGCGTGCTACCGCTCTGATTGGTGAGGCGAGAGCTGCGCGCGCGCGGCCCTCTCCTTGGCGCGGGTGGGGAGCGCTCCGCGTGGCCGCCGGGGGAGCCGGAGGGGGGCGTGTCCCTTCCGCCTCCTCGGCCCCGCCCTGCGCGCCCGCAGGCCCCGCCCCCTCCGGCCCCCGGCCGGGCAGGGCCGGGCAGCCATTTTGGGCAGAGCTTTGTTATGGTTCTGGGGCCGCAGGAGGCAGCGAGAGGGGCCTGGCCGGTGAGTGCGGCTCCCACCCCCCTCTTCCCGGCGTCCCGCCGCGCCTTTCTGCGCGGCCCCATCGTCCGCCGCTCCGGGACCCGGCTCGCCGCCCCCCCGCCGGCTTTGCGGCCTCGGAGCGGCCCGGGATCGGCCTCCCGCCAGGCCGGGACCCCGCTGGCGGCGGCGACGGGGGGCGGTGCGGCCGCTGGGGAACGGGGGGAGGGAATCCCTCCGCCTTCGGCGCCGCTGCGCGCATACCCCCGTCCCTCAGCCGCGGCGGGCCCGCGGGGAACCCGCTCCCGGAGGCGGCAGCGAGGGGCTCCCTGCGGGGCAGGGCCGCCGGGCCGGGCCGGGGGAGGGCGGTCGGGGCCGAGGCTCCTCGTTTATTGTTTCCTGTTTAGCCGGAAAGTTCCTAGCGCTTGACACTGCCTAGGCGCTGCCGAGGCCGTTCCGGCTCTCGCCCGGAGTTTAGCCTTGTCCTGTCATTAGGCGGGGAGGCGCGGGGGTGGGGGGGGGAGGACGGGGC
>JAAGAY010003350.1:0-11917 GCA_011801015.1 Ardeotis arabs
GGAGAGACTGTTCAGTAGGGCCTGTTGTGATAGGACGAGGGGTAATGGTTTTAAAATAGAGGGGGGTAGATTTAGATTAGATATTAGGAAAAAATTTTTCACAATGAGTTGTAGATCACTGGAACAGGTTGCCCAGAGAGGTGGTGGATGCCCCATCCCTGGAAACATTCAAGGCCAGGCTGGATGAGGCTCTGAGCAACCTGATCTAGTGGGGGATGTCCCTGCTCCTTGCAGGGGGGTTGGACTAGATGACCTTTGAGGGTCTCTTCCAACCCTAACCATTCTATGATTCTATGATTCTATGTAACAAACGTCAGGTTTTATAAGACCTGTCCTGAATAAATTTTTAAGCCCTATTTTGACTCTGTTAGAATTAAATAAGTTTAAAATAATAAGATTCTGGACAGTTACAATACAGTTCTAGGGGAGAGCACAGTCACTAAGGCACTGTGGCCAAAATATCTGAATTAGCCACCCAAGAAGTGAAAGATTGCAGCCTGGGACAGCTTTATTGTTGCTATGAAATTGAATGCATACATAAAAATAAAGAGAACAATACGGGGCAAATGTTTACTGGGCATTAGAGAGATGTTTATTATACCTTCTACGGCATAAGCAGAAAGCTCAAATTATCTCCAGATTTTAAAGGCATTGTAAAATAATTAAACAGAAATACTAAGAATCTTACTGGAACTACAAATCCAGGAAATGTTCCTCTGAGGATTCTTATGTCATTCTTTACTGCAACACCACAGCCCTGGGTTTGACCACACAGAGAATTAAAGTGGAGTAAAGTTGCCCAGATTCTCACTCATCGCTCCTAAGTCCTGTTGGAAAGTAGGGAATGTGGGCTGCGAAGGCACATGGCAAGCCAACTGCAAGATTTGTTGCTTTGTCTTTTTGCTTTCAGTCGGGGTGAGAAAAACTGCTGCATGTAGAGGTGTGAGAAAGAGCCCTTGGAGGTCATTCTTGCTCTGCTATGGAGCATGCTTCTCAGGTGGTACCCACAGTTTGCAGCAGGTGATGGAGAGGCAACCTGGCCCCTTGCAGCACAGCACGGCTGTTAGCTTGTTGGTTAAATATCCTGTAAAGCATCTATCTTCTCTTTGCTTTAGAAGATGCAAAGAAGGGCATGGTACAAAGGAAGACATGGCTTCTGGTTAGATCATTGCCCTCCAAACAGAAAGATGAGATTTTGCGTGAAACCACATTTAATACCACATGCCTCAGATTTTAAGGTCAAAGAAGTGCTTGCCATAGTAATTCAGACATATTAGTCATGTCAAATAAGTATGATTTAGAGCACCCTTTGGCATGAGCTGGTTCAGGAGGTTAAAGCAGTAGCAGCCAAGCTAAAATAAATGTGAGAAAAAAAGGAAGGGAGGGAAAGGAAGTATGCAGACAGGGCAGTGGCAGGTATGGGGCCTCCCTTTTTGATGGTGGTACTCAGGTCAACTTGGCTGTAATGTCACCTTAGTGAGCCTGCATCACCTATACGGGTTATTGGGAGAAACAGAATCACTTTTGATGATGATTTAGAGAAGCTAGGTTAGATCCTGTAATTAGAAAATGTGAACACCTCATTTAGTGCCCTGTGTCCAGTTTGTATAGACAGCATATAATTGGTATAATTCAGTAACTAAAGATCCTGGAGAAGGGGAACTGTTGTAACCAAAAATCAAGACTGGCTTTTCTCATAGAAAAAAAAGCCTGCGTGATAGTAATTTTGCTGTATCCATTGGTTTTTACCTTACAGCTACATGAGGACCTATATGATATGATGACTCATTTTATATAAACATTTTTATCCAAAACAGAAATACACCATGAACCCATATTTGCAAACATTTCAGTTGGAAATAATGAAAACTAATGGCAGGCTTCCAGTATATTTTTGTTTGACATTCCATCAGCTAACTAAAATACTGTGCAGACTACATTTTACTTAGTATATGACAGTCAAGAATTTCTACTTTTTCTACAGAAAGAATATGGCTGGGGTTTAAAAAAAAAAAGTGTCATTGTTAGGGCTTTTGTGTCGAGGGTGAGGCTGGGGAATGGTATCTTTTACTTCTAGGTGCCCAACCTGAGCCCATAGGATATGAATGTTTCACGCTGAGTAAACAAGACTGTTGGTCACGAGTGTAGATTTATTTTATAACTTGTGATATATCTGCACAGATATGCTTAGGGAGTTTGTTCAGGAGACTGATTTCCAAGCTAAACTTCCATCTATTTTCCAACCCAGCACTAAGAGCAAGCAAGGCAGTTTTGGATAAGTAAAGATGGTGCTTTAATTGCTAGGGAGGACAATTAATCTCCTTTGGGCTTGTCAAACCAGCACATCTTCTGGTAAACCATCTCTTGCGCATACAAAATTCATACCTTACTGCTTGAATGGTGCACCCAGTGGAGAATATTTGTCTTATAAAATGAAATTTATGCCTTCAAATAAAGAAGAAAAATAGATTTATAGTTTAAATGAAAATTGCAAATATTTACATTGAAGTTAGCTTGTACATGACTGTTTAGCCTCTGCAGCTTGAGAGCCATTTTCTTGGTGGAAAATATGACATGAAAGTGAGCATATTTTCAATTTTTATTTTGGCACAGAAACTGATATGCCAGCTCACTGGCCCCTGTGATCTGGAATTCTGTTTCCAAGGGTGATAAGTACTGGTATCATAGTGTAATATGAAACTCCAGTAATGAATAATTATACAGATACGCACCTAAGGAAATTTCTTCAGATGTCAGTGGTGAAGGGGCATGTCACGTACTGAATCATGAGAGTCAGTGTTACTTATTAATGATGATCTTTGCTGACACAAGTGTGAATAATATTTTAATTATTCACTTAGATGTCTAATCTCCTTCTGAATCTAATGAACCTGCTGGCCTTATTGACCTCTGCTTTGACAGTGAGTCCTGAAGTTTTAATTTTGCCATGGATAATATGTTGGTGAAAAGATAATTTATTTTATCAAGCTAAATAGGTCTCCCTTGAATTTTATTAGCAGTGTCTGTTTTCTTACTTAAGTGAGAGGTAGCAAATATGCCATGAGTTGGCGTAGCCAGACTCACTGAAGTTCATGATCTTGTATGAATTTATGCCAAATGAGGTCCCAGTCCACTCTGTTCGAGCTGAAGGCACGTGAATGCTATGTATTGCAAGTAAGCATTATGCATTAGGGAGGCTTTATTGTTCTTTTCTTTAAGTGCTGTATCACACCATTTTGTTTTGTTTTTCTCCCCAACTATTTCTTAGTAACAAGTGGGTGTATGGATTTGTCCTCAGTTTTTGAAGTTGCTTTTTGTGAGCCGCAGAAGTTAGTTTAGAAACCGTGAATTTTCAAACTGTTCCTTTCACAGTGTTTCCTTATGTATGTTGTACTGTAACCATTACCCAGTGACTTCTCTAAGCAAGGTATTTACAGAGCTTTCCATAATACCTTTTATTTTGTCTAAAGAGTTTAATCTACTTCATTCTTGTATTGCTTATAAGTAGTATGAATAAATTTCTTAGCAGAGATCTTTGTGTCACCCCTACCAGTGCCTTTGTTCTGTGTTAAAAATTGATTATTTAATCAATTTCTGTTCATTCATGTCTCTAGACAAGTTTCCAGAGATCATACTTTGCCCCCTCATGAATTACGTCTAAGCTAGTTTACTTCCGTTTCTTCAGTGAATCCCATAGAGGACCTTTAGGTTTTAGAAAGTTTTTATCACTCATCAACGGGCTTCCAGTGTAGGGGAGTTAGCTCTACAATGGAAGTGTTTGAAAATCCCAGCCTGCCTATGGAGTTTTAAGGGAAAAAAAAAAAATCTCTATTTCTGCATAGGCAGGAGGTGAAAAGCCTTCTGACTGCCCGGAAGTAAACTTGTCTTTCAAAAAAACCAAAAAGCAGAGAATGTCATTTCAAGAAATTACCTCAGTCTTTGCTGTGGGATCAGGTAGACATTCAAAGCAGCTCCCCTTTCCTAGCAGCAATCCATCAGTTTTATTTGGATTGAATTTTAATCAGCTTTCTAACGCCCCTCCTGCAATCTCAGATCTTGATCTTGTGATTATTTCCCCAGCCAGAGATCTTGTAAGCTTTCAAGAAGTCTCCATCTGCTTGTTTATGCAGGGACTCTCAGGAAAGATAATCAATATTAACAAAAGGTGTAAATCCAAAGTATATTAGCTAAACTGGATTAAATCTGCATTACTTTGGAGGATAACTGAGTAAAAATACATTAAAGACACTTCTGTTTTGAATGAGTATGTCCACACAGTGGTCTAACACAGTTTAAATTACACACTTCAAAAATTTAGTTAGGATCAAGTGTCTTGTGTGTCTCTGTGGACACAATCCCTACCACAGCCATACCACACACAGTGGGGAAGTGGTTTGCATCACGCTGGAGCCCACTGTGCACCCTTGCATAGTTCGTAGCTGGTATCACTTGGCTGAAGTGGGATATATAAAATAATGTAATTTGGAGTGTGATCAGCTTAATGTCGATACGTAAAGCCATGCTACCATCATCGCCATTACCATTACTGCAGTAGTATGCATAGTCTCAAGTGCAAATCAGAGTCCTATTATACTAGATATTAAATGAAAACAAATTAGCTGGCTCCTGTACAGAGAGCAGTCTAAACAGCTGCTGCCTGGGCTGGGCTGGGCAGGCCATGAGCCGCAGGCACATTGAGTTTCCTAAGGTCCAGCCCGGTGCTTTGCCTGAGAAGTCTGGTGGTCCAGAGAGTCTGCATGGGAGGTCTCTGACTTGCCTTGAAAAGTAAAATATGAGAATTTCTAATCTCCTATGCTAGATCATCGGGCCAAATCAGTGTTAGCTTGCATAACCAACTGTGTTCAGCACAGTGCTGGCCACGCAAGCTGAGTGATTTTACTCACACAAATGTGCTCACAAGAAAGTCGTGCTGTATGTGTTTGTGTTATACTGCAGCCTACATCTGGCTGAAAAATCCTTCTCCTTTCCAGCTAAATGCTCTGGAAATTACCTGAGGCTTATTGCCTTTTTGATCCCTTTCAAAATTCAGTCAAGTCTGATAGGGCTTGTAAATTGTTTTCTAGCCTTCCATGCATTGATTTTCTATCCTTGGGGAAAAACAGAAAACCCCATGAAGTTGTGAGATATAATTCATTGCTTTTTTGTACATGTTGCCAGTTATGGGCCAAAAATATAAAGGAAAATGCAGGTTCTTCCATTTGAATGCAATCTCAAAGGTTATAACTGTCAAACTAGAATATAGTTCCAAGGTTTTGAAAAGGCCAGGTACCTCCAACAATGTTTTTTCTTTAAGAAAATGCCAGCTATGGGCTTGGTTGCGTCAAGGAGTAGTTTGTGTTGCGCTATCAGCTTTGTAAAAGGAACCGCAAATGCTGGAGAAGCATTTAGTGGCAAGAGGGATAATGGCTCTATCAGTCAACTTAGAAAATGGTTTTTAGGAAATGTGTTTTCACCCAAAGTGAGTCAATGAGACCAGATGTATGACCAGAGTGGGTGGAGCCACTGCCTATATTTAAGACTGAACTACTGAGCTTGACCACAGGAGTAAATTTTTCAGTATGTTTGTGTTTGATTTGTGTTTTCAATTCTTGCACATATTACAAGATTTTGCTTAAAATAATTTTATAGTGAAGCTAAGGCATACAGAAAATCTTGGTTCAGCATGGACAACTTCATAAAAACATTAGTGATGGACAGTGTGGAAGCTGAAATCATTGAATCCTCTCAAACTATTGAAATGTTGCTAGGAAAAGGAAAAAATGATTATTTTTGCTTTAGTTTTGACCAACACATGTTGATTATGTTTTCTATAAAAAAAGAAAGCAGACTCTTAAAAGAGAGGGGCAGGTTATGAACTGCAGTCTGTAGTCCAGAGGGAAGGACAAGGACAAGGAGATGGTACAGAAACTGCTGAGTTGTAATTCTGTGTCAGGTCAATTAAAATCTCCTAGTATTTTTCTTTTATTAAAAACTAATCTATCTGGAACTGCTTTGCACTTGCCATTGGCTAAAAGAATGTGTACTGGTGGTACACAGAGTGCGCACACAACCAGCTGATGTATGGCAACTTCATATGGAGCAGTAATTTGTTCAAGTGTCTGAGACATCTGATACAAACACAAGGTACTTGCATAGTGAAATTAATATATATATATATGTCTCTGTGTGTGTAGTTTATATATATTCAATCTTTTTTTCCCTGACTCCTTGGGATAAAATAATGTAATTACTTTTGTAAGTTCAATGTTGGATAATATATACTGATACCAGTGTAATGGAGCTAAAGCTTCTTAAAACTTAGGAGGATTTAGAATTATTGGTCTTGACTGTCACACTTCAGCAAGGTAAGAAGAGCTACTGTCAGCACAAACTACTTTTATACCTATCTTAAGTCACAACTTGTCTGCCAAAGCAAACAACATGAAAGTAGCCTCATGATTTGTTATATCCATCTCTCCTTTGAGGTGGTGCTCCAGCTGACCTGCTCTGTTTAAAGTGCTTGTTTTACAAAATTACATGATTAATATTAACGTTATCCCTGGGCAGTGCAGAATGCACAAGTGTTGGAATAAAACAACTACAACAAAGGCTGAATGTTGAATTGTCTCTCAAAATAAAACATTTTGCATAACAAAAGTACTGAATGTTTCTGTTCTGGAAAAGCTTAGCTTTTTAGTCAGCCTATACAAGCTTCAGCATTCTTATCTAAGAATACTGTAGTATTAAAACCAGTCTTCATTGTTTTCCATGCTTAGTGGTTAATGCAGCTGTAGTTGGTTGCAAGCAGCAATATTTTCATTAGTCACCATTTGTTTAGTTTTTAGACTGGCTTATGTTTTAAGAGGTGATAAAAATTTAAAACAGCTAGTGCAAGGCTTCTTACACCTCAGCAAATTCACCTGAGCATTTAATACTAATTAACTTAACAGTGTCTGCTTACATCCAAACATTGCACAAGTATTCATTTTCTAATCAGAGGCTTATGGATGACACACTATTCCGTGTGAACCGTTTAGTGCCTTTACTTAATTTTAGAACAGAAATTGCTGTATCTCTCATTGATTTAATTGGAGGTTTTGGAGCTTTCTTGCAAACTGAATTATTTCAACAGATGAGATAGGGATAGAGGCCTGACTGCGACACTACTTAATGCAGACTCTGTACGTTTGGGGCAACTTTGTGAAATCATTGGCATTGAACTAGTAATAATGAGTGAAGAAGCAGAATTATAAAACTGGTGGGATCAATGAGGTCAAAACTGAGATCCTGCATAAATAGTAACCTGATAAATCATAGAGTCATAGACTATTTTGGGTTGGAAAGGACCTTTAAAGGTCATCTAATCCAACCCCCCTGCAAGAAGCAGGGACATCTCCAACCAGATCAGGTTGCTCAGAGCCTCATCCGATCTGGCTTTGAACGTTTCCAAGGATGGGGCATCAACCACCTCTCTGGGCAGCCTGTTCCAGTGTTCCATCACCCTCACTGTAAAAAAATTTTTCCTTATGTCCAGTCTGAATCTACCTCCCTCTATTTTAAAACCATTACCCCTCGTCCTATCATAGCAAGTCCTGCTGAAGAGTTTCTCTCTGTCTTTCTTGTAACCCCCCTTTGAATACCTTTATTTATTCTTGACTGCTTATGTTGATGACTTTGGGGTTATTTTAGCTTACTCTTGTCATTTTTCCCACAGAGCCGCTCAGAAATTGAACCTGTCTTCCAAAAAGAAGAAGCACAGGCCTTCTGCGTCATCTGTTCCTGAATCTCCTCTCTTCTCTACCAGCTTTAGCAGTATCCTTCAGACTTCCCCACCCCCTGCACCACCATGTTTGTTGAGGGCAGTCAGCAAAGTGAAAGACACCCCTGGTTTGGGCAAGGTAGGCCTTGTGAATATCACTAAAACACTTGTTTTCTTTGGGAGAAGATTTTATCCTTGTGCAAAACATTAAGGGAATTGGAAGACCATGTCCTTTCTCAGTTGACTTTACTGCAGTTGGTTCCTGAACACATGTACAAACATGGACATAACAACGTAAGTGACTTAATACAAGTGGACTTCTAATAAAATTGAAGTTGACTTGAGCACAGCCAGACCTAACTGTGCAGCAATAATACATATCAAGGCCCAGCTACACTAAACACCACCTGCATTGGGACCGCAGTGCTACTAGGCAGTGATAAAGTCCATTCTGCTAGGGTTTCTGGAGCAGTTCATCTCTGGCTGTGTTTAAACTGTGTAGCAGTTGCTTGCTGTGGCATATTCTGCATTCCTGATCCCCTTGCTGTTTAGGCTGGTGTCTTGACTGTACACACTGTGGTTTGCTTCTGGATCATGTTTTCTGGGTTTCTTCCAGTACAGTCAGGACAAGGCTGGGCCATGTGCCTGAACAAAGCCTATGCTGATAATGATGAATTGCTCCTTTTTCCTTCTGTCATGTTATTTCCTCCCGTTCTTCACAATCATACCCTCTTAAGATGCTGTTTAGGTACATACTTATAATGGAAAATGGTTGAGGTGATGGAGAAGGTAGCTATATAGTTTGCTATTGCTATGTTACTTCTCTGAGTGACCCTTCCTTTTTCCCTGTCACAAATGGAGAGCCTGGAATATTACATCTGGGAATACATGTATGCAGTTGCTGAGGACAGCAGTTTGCTTTAATTAAGGTAGTTTCTTATGCAAGCATCTGTGTGTGTGATTTTTCCATATTCATTGACTGCTAAGCAGTGACAATGAATTTGGTGAAAAGATTTGTGTTTAGAAGAGAAATTGTAATGTATAATCTAGGACTGCTGAAGATAGAATAGGCTTCAGAATTTTCATTGCTGATTTTGGATACTCAGTTTCTTATATGATGCAATTTCAGGGTTGTTTTTTTTTTTCAAAGAATAATGTGTTACTTTCATGAATGGTTTAATGCGTATTTGAAAAGAGAGTCCCTCCACATAGGACTCCCTGCCTTTCCTCTGTCCTGGTAGGTGGGTAGAAATACAAAAATCTGTCATGACCTTGTAAAAGTTAGTAGTGATGGACACTCTCACTTAAGTGGGAGGAGGAGTAAGCTTAAACCTGTTCATTGTTGTAAGAAGCTGCTATGGAAAATATTTACAATACAAGCCATTCTCTCAGGATTCTTACTTTTTGTGCTTAGGACAAGTTATATCTGAATAAAAATAAAAATTCCTTTGAGGAATAATGAAGGGTGTGTTCATGGAAACAAGGGACTAATTTTCCTTGTTGAACTGTATGGGCGCTTCTCCTAACTATCAGTTTTCACTCTTCCCAAGAAAAGGATCTACAGGCACACAGACACACATAGGTCCGTCAAACTGCAAGCTTGATCTGAACCTTTCATGCACCTCTGGTCGTCGGTTTCCAGTGGACAGGGCTTGGGAAACAGTTTCACTATAGGGCCAAACGAACCTGTGATTCGTTTCTCCATCAACACCATGTACCAGGCTCCAGGCTGTAAAGCTTTGTTAAGTAAAACTGAAATTTTGAAGTCCAGCTGATGAAGGAGAATATTTCCTTTCAGCTTAGACTTACCATCCTGTAGCTATCAGAGTATATGAGAAATAGAGGTTTTTAAAAAAATGTTTTAACGCATGCTTCTCCAATGTGGTAAACAAAGTTATGGTAATTTATGTAACCAAAATAGAGAAAATTCCTTTTTTTTCCCCATGGCATTTCTATTAGCAAAAATATGTCTAACTTGCAGTTTCTGGAATTGACTTTTATTTTTCACTTCTTTGTTTTTTTTCTAGGAGTCATCCTATAATTATGACCTAGAGCTCATATACTTTCATCAAAGTTTCCCATCAGTTTACCTCTGTAGCAGAATTTTCATTTTAATATGTCAGAAATAGATGTGAGGCATAATAAGTAGATAACTGCAGGATAACGAAGTAATTTATCTGTCAGACTGGGAAAACTTCAGATGGGTAATATTTGCTTTTAGTTGTTGTTATATATATATTCTGTTTGGTTTGGTTGGTATGTTTTGATAGGAAGATGCTAAAATCTATGTTACTTTTCTCTGCATTTTCTCTCATATAGTGTTTTCTGTAAGTATATAAATTTTTAAAATGTGCTCCTGCGTGGAGGAAGTGGGTTCAGGGAAGCCAAACATGATTTTCAGTCACGTAGGGTTTTTTCTGGTTTGTGCTTAAATAGCATTTTACCAGCAATCCCAGTGTGATAAAACTTTGTTTCACTTTGGATTGGAGTGGGCTGGTTCACCAGAACTGGAAGGCTGACAGTTGCCAAGGACTCTGGATTTGTGAGACCCCTGGGACAGCTGTGCACAGACTGTCCTGCCTGGGCTTCCTGGAAGGCAGGCTCCTTGCTATAGGGCTGGGAGCCCCGGCACAGACACTGGGTGTTGTTGGCTTGGCTTTAGCTTGGGAGCTGTCAGTTTGCTGGTGTAGGTGGGTATCCAAGGTGCTGTAGGATGGGAAGGAAGTCAGGTACATCAAAGCTTAGACTTTGAGGTTAAATTTCACTTCACAGTTTTCTAAAATTAACTTGCCACCAAACAGTTGCTGTTTTATATTTTCACTTCTACTAGAAATTTCAAAGATTCTACTTCTCATTGCAAAATTCATGACAATTATTTATTTTAAAGTGTAGAGTTTCTCAGCTGTCATGTGCAGCTATATAATTTTTGTTTTATAACTTTTAAAAGTTAATTAGCAGCCTAGTTAGTATGGATATGGGTACAACTGAAGAGTCTAAACTGACAAAGAGGAGAGAATTAGAGAATATTTAGGCTGTATGCTCCACACCTTTTCTTCCAAAAGGCCTTGCAAATCAAACTGTACCAGCCTGGAATTCCGAAGAAGTATTATTTGAAAGCTAAAGTTCAGCTTCACAGAAGGAGGAAGGTGATCTTAAAGATGAAATGTTGGGACTGCATAATCACCATTTTACTTAAATGTTATATACACCATTGACCCTAGCAGAAATACAGCAGTGTCAAAGGGAAATAAAGTAGTAAAGGATCGGATTCTTTGTTGTAGTCATTTCCAAAAAGCTCTCCCTGAAGTAAAACAAAAGGTTTGTGACCGTATTGCAAATATATTAACAGTGGTGCTTGTATGGGTCACGACATAGACGTGTGCTTTGGGTTTGCCTTTGCTGGCAGAGGGAGCTGACCCCGGGTGGTAGTGTGGTATCCACGCAGTTGTTTCCTGACAGCAGGGAGTTTTCTTTTGGGCTGAGCGACAATCCTGCTCCATAAACTGCCACAGCTTGAGCATTACTTTTCCTTCTCTCTCTGCTGTCTTTGAATCATCTTATTCTGAGAGTGGCAGATTGCTTTTGCTGGGTTTGCACACAGGGAGAGTGCCACTGTCCCGGATGACTCTATATGCAGTTTTCCCAAGTCCCATCATTTTCTGGAACATACTCCTTAAGTCTATTTTGTGCTTTGTGACAATGAGCCGAGAAACAAAGCAAAAAGGCTTTCCATACAGAAATAACGAATTATTCCATGACTGCACTCAGATTAACTAGTGTAAGGGCATTCCAGTAAGGTTTGGTTGGATTTGCTCCCCAATCTGCTTCCCTTCTCCTTCCCCCTTCCTCCACTTTCTGTGAAACAAAACCAAAATTAAACCCAGACTTTTGATGAAAATCCAAAATGTTCTTTCTGTGAAATATGTTGTTTTGCTGAATCCCACATTACCCATGAAAAACAGCTTGTACAAAAAAATTTCTGCCAGCCTTAATAAATAGGTTGTTTTCAGGTGGCACAGGGTTTACGATGAATGGATGTGGCCTCGGTGCTTTCTTTCATTTATTATTTTTCTGTGTGTAGTCTTGTAAAACTCTGTCACTGAGAGGTATTTGTTATGTTTGGACAGAGGTTAGTTTACTTTTCCTTTTTTTTTTTTT
>JAAGAY010003351.1:0-13283 GCA_011801015.1 Ardeotis arabs
AAGTGGTATTTATCTGTTCCTTCCAAAAATAATTTTCTAAATTACAGGCAGTGAATAAAAGCAAGAGAAAGAAGGCACTGTGAAAAAGTAAATAGTAGAGGAAAGTGTTTTATACTGCCTGTCTCACTGGGACGCACTGGGATGCGCTGGAAGGAAAGGAACAAGTCCCAGCTAAATGTTAACTCCTGAAGGACTCTGACTCCACCCGTAAAGCCATCAACCCGCTGAGCTTGCGTGTCCTTTTATTACAGTACTAGTGCTTGATGCACAGAGTGTATTTGCTCGACAATTTGCGGTCATAAATTATTGTTATTTGTGTTGTGATAGCGACTGAGAGCCTGCCGGGGGCCGAGGCAGCACGCTGCGTAGTCAGAGAAAGGAGCACGTTCCCCATCCCCAAAGCCAGAACTGGGTGCAGCTCAACGAGCAGCTCTGTCGCTGGAAATTTTAATTAAATTCAGGATCCTCCTCTGTATCTGCTTGGTCCTCACCCCGTAGATGATGGAGCTGAGCACGGCGGGCACCAGGAGGTTCACGGACTCGCACCCCGTTGTGCTGCGCACTGAACAGCCGCCACAGCTGGAAACATCTGCAGTCCTGAAGTCTCCTGATAGGGTCTGTCACAGACACGAGGTGCTCGTGCAGGAAGGAGGCGGTGGTAAATGCTTTGTCCCACTGCAAGCAAAGACGTTATCTGACACAGAACAGAAGTCTCTGGAAAGGATAAGGACTGTAAGTTTAAGTTCCACGGGACTTTGAAGGTAACAGCAAAAAATTGCCGTGCCAAGTCCAAAGTGAGGGTGCTCCTGCTTGGTCTAAATTCTGCAGTTCTGGTGTTCACAGTATAGTTTGTCGATTTGGACCACGCTGTGCTCTTGTCCTCTCACTCCTCGCCACCAGCCCAAGAGTGTCACAGTTTCCTACCAGGATGTTGACCAAAAAGTAGGGAAACATACACAGCCCCAGTCTGTACCCCATCAATGGTGGGGAACAGGCAGCTGGTGGCTCCCCACAGCTGTGGACAAAGGGATCTTCGCTCTACCCACCGTTTCTGTATCCCATCATGGTCTTACAGGCAACTGGAGGGTTCCCAAAGCCATGGACAAGGGGAGCACCACCCCACCCTCCATCCCTGTACCCCACCCTCTGTCTCTGTACCCCACCACCCTCCATCTCCATGTCAAACTCACCAAAGAATCAAAAAAATTCTCAAAATAAGGTTTCTGACTATGAATCCACTGGCTGGTTCTTTTGCTTTCTGCTCTTTTTTTGGGAAGCGTTTGGGGATTTTTCTTATTGTCCTTGTTTCCTTGTGTTTAACCCATCTATCTAAACGCGATATCCACGCACACACAGATACGAAGTGTACCTGTGTATAAATCAGGAGGCTGCACAGAGGCACAGGGAAACGTTTCACACAGCAAGGTAAAACTAGGGAATGTTCTGAATACACATTTTTAGCCTTTTTTTTTTTTTTTTTTCCAGCCAGTGCCTCAAAGCTGCCTTCACTCCCATTTTTTGCACTCTGCCAGGAAAACCTACCTGTACGCAGTCCTATGGTGCTTGCGCTCCCTGAAGAGCACGGAAACAGCCGTGCCTCCCGGGGCGGGACCCGTGGGGTTTGCTCAGGCTGGGTTAAACACGGCTTCCCAGCGGCGCGTCAGCCAGCGCTGTTCCTCGTCCCCAGCCCGCGTCCGCTGCCGTGGCCCGGGTAAGTACGGGGTGGGCTGCCAGCAGAGGACAGGATGGAGATGTCCCTCCTCTGCAGGGACAGTTTGTTTGAGGGTTTGCATCAAAACAAGGGTTTACAAAAATCTCCAGCAGACACAACAAACCAGCGTATTAGAAAAGTGCTAGGAGAAAATTTACTAAATATTTTTCTACTTTACCAAATATTACTTTTGATCTCATATATACAGATGGGCTTGGTATGAAAAGCCGCCCTAAAAATCGACCTTGGTCAATAATTAAAAATTTCCCTCATTTTCTCGGGTGCTACACGAAGAGGATGTGTAAGTTTTTTCCTGCAATGCCTTTGCTGCCCAGAAGAGCAAAGGGAGGTCTTCAGCTCCTCGGCTTTAGCTTCTTTACACTCTCCATTGCCTCTTCCACCGCCCCAGCTCTCCCTCTCCCATACTGCTCGGTTCAGTTTCAGAGAGCCTTTTCCCCCATCCCAGGGGCAGCCAGCTCTAACTTTTCTCCCTACGTGACTCTTTCCCCCTCATCAGGGAAGCGGGCATTAACGGCTTCCGAGGAACGTCGCAGTGGGCTGCCGGAGGAGCACGGCATCCTGGTGAGCTGAGCTATGTGCAGGCACAACGGCTTCCCCACCGCTGCCTTTCAGGCCTGACCTTTTGGCCACGTGAAAACTCAATTTATTTATTTTTTTCCTGATGGCGGATGAGGTCTGAGAGAGAGTGTGTGCACGTGCAAACTCTGGGACAAATCTCCAGCAGTCTGTGCTCCTTGCTTATGCAAAATGTATTCATTTCCAGTTAAATAGAGATGTGCACATTTTCCGTGGCAAGAGGTGAGGATGTGCTGCTGCGACCACCAGCCGCCCAGCTGGCACGTTTAAGGTGCACCAAGCCCAGCTGCATTTGGAGAAAAACCTGCTTGGAATATTTCTCTGGAAATTGGCCCCACCTGCCCCAGCCTCCCATCGCTGAGCGTCGCAGCCGGTCACCCGCGCTCCCAGGGCAGTGAAGCTTCCCAGGAAAGCAGGTGGCTCCCAGAGCGCTCAAACGGAGACGTGGTGTGTGCTGTTGGGCTTTCTAATGGCCCCAGGCCATTCCTGGTCTTATTTGAGCCTCTGGATTTCTTCCTTTCCATTTAACCTTTTTGGCAGCTGTAAGGCACAAATCCATTTTCTCTCCGTCAGGGTTAGTTTGGTTAATTGACCCACAGGTTTAGCTGATAAAGCTCGTTAAAATGTTATACATTTTGCTGTATTTAAACAAAAAGGGAAGAAATCAATGCAGAATCACATCTAATGGGGCTACTTCTCATCCTGAAGTGAGATGTTATCTCTTGTGGTCTGACCGCAGCCGGTTCAGCACAAACATGGACCTTTCCCTGCCTCCGTCTCTCCCCCTCTGTCCCCCTTCCCTCTCCTCTCCGGTGCTCCAGACTCGCAGGGACCAGTGCGGCCACGGCCGCTCCTCCTGCCACTGCGGGGAGCCCCCAGCCCTGCTCCAGGGGCTGACCTCCACTTCTCCATCCCGCCTCTCCTCCTTCCCCAGGCAGGAGCACCCTGGCCCCAGGCTCTTGTCCTGCCTGGGCTGCTGAGAAGCTCCCAAAGGGCTGAGCACCCAGTCTCCTGAATCCCTGGGTATTTAAATGTTTGGGGACTACAACTAGAGGAGACTAAACGGTGTGTGGCTCCATCCTGGTTGTCTGCCGCTGCGCGCAGCCCAGACAGCGATCCTGGGGCTGGTCCACCGTGGTTTTTCCTTGGCTGATGGATAAGCGTGAGGGCAGCTGCACAGGAGTTTCTTGGCTTTCAGGAGCTTGTCCTCCCAACATCACTACAGCTGGGGTGCGTGAGGGTTTCTCATAGCAGGGCTTTTATTCCAAGACACTATCATTTCCAGACCCCTGGACCATCAGTGCCTGAGATGTCTTCCAATAGGACCGGGTCTGGTCCTCTGACCTTCATCCTCACCGGCATTCCCGGTCTGCCCACGAGCAGCTACGGGATGGCAGTGCCTCTCTGCTGCCTGTACCTCCTCATGCTCCTGGGGAACTGCACCCTGCTCCGGATGATAAGGACAGACCACAGCCTCCATAGGCCCATGTACTACTTCCTCTCCATGCTGGCCATGGCAGACCTGGGCTTGTCTCTCTCCACCCTGCCCACCATGCTGGCCGTTTTCTGGTTTGAGTCCACCTCCCTCCGATTTGAGGCCTGTGTTGTCCAGATGTACTTCATCCACGCCTTCTCTGCCATTGAGTCTGGGGTGCTGGTGGCCATGGCCTTCGACCGCTTTGTTGCTATTTGCTACCCTTTGCGCTACGCCTCCGTCCTGACGAGCTCCCTGATCATGAAGGCGGGAGGGGTGATCTTCATGCGGGGCATCTGTGTGGTGCTACCCGTTGCCATCCTTATAGAGAAGATGCCCTTCTGCAGGTCCCCTGTCCTGTCTCACTCCTTCTGTCTGCACCAGGACATGCTGAGGTGGGTTTGTGGGGATGTCAGGGTCAACAGCGTGTATGGGCTGACGGCGGTGATCCTCACCAAGGGCCTGGACTCCCTGACCATCCTCCTGTCCTACGTGATGATCATCAGAGCCATCCTGAACATCGTCTCCCAGGAAGCACGAGCCAAAGCCTTCAGCACATGCATCTCCCACCTCTGTGCCGTCCTGGTCTTCTACATCCCGCTCATCGGCTTGTCCGTCATTCACAGGTTTGGGAATCACCTGCACCCCCTCACTCACACGCTCCTGGCTGATGCCTATCTCCTGGTGCCACCTGTCCTGAACCCGCTCGTGTACAGCTGGAAAACCAAGCGGATCCGCAGGCGGATCCTCACCCTGCTCTGTCCGAGCAGGACCCAGCAGTGGGACTAATCCCAGAGCAGCCATGCCCTAAAGCCAATCTTCTCCCTCCTTTCCTCTCTAGACTGGCTGCTCATGGGGAGTATCTTCTCCAAGAGAAAGTCACTGATGGCAGAAGCAGCCTCTTCTGCAGCCCAGCTCTTTTCCTCTCCATGGGGGGACGGATCATGGCAATTCACATTATTCCACCTCCTGTTTTGGGATGCCCCATTTCTTGGAAAGAGTCTGCAAGAGGGCAGAGCCGGTGCGGCTGCATGGTGAAGTGGTCCTCGCTGCAGGTGGAGACAGAGAAGACTGCCAAGAACAGGCTTTCATCAGGGGATTCGCTGCCAACAGCAGGTTTGGGTTTGGAAGAAACACAAGCAGTGTTGCCAGACTTGTGCTCTTACCTACGCTACCCCTCAATCAGTCCGTTACAGGAAATAATCCACTCCCAGGGTTCTGTGACCATTTGAGACCCCTCAGCTTTCATTACACAAATAACGTGATTCCCATCTCATGGGAGAGAGCGTGCGGCAGTGATGCTGTGAGGGACGGAGACAGAGGAATTTCAGCGCGGGCAGTTGGCAGGGTCAGTGTCCAGCCGTGCAAGGAAAAGCGACAAGTTCAGGACCAAGACTGGAGCCTGGGATGCCCTGGCCATCTCTTCGCAGGTCCCAGCAAAGCGGGAGATGCTGTGCACTGCAGGGATGGGCTGGACAGCTTCGGCAGTGAGAAAAAAATGGTGTTTCTCTTTAGTTTTTATTCATTTCCCACCCACCCCCTACAGCTCCAAACGCTTCTTTGGTGAATGTACTGAGAGCTTCTCCCAGCTGCCCTGGGTGCTGCTATGGAGAATCCAAACGGCAAGGATCAGTGCCGTGAAAGGGACGTAGGTGCTTTTTTGGGGCAAGCATGAGAGTTGTGGGAAAGTCGTACGTGGGATTTTCTTTTTTTCTGGGGGAGGAAACGCTCCGTCTCTTCCGTACTGTCGCTGGGAGGTGCCCCGCAAAACCAGCGAGAACAGGTGGGTGCTGCGCTCACACTGCAAAGCGTCAGGTCGGTCAGGGGCTGGGGGGGACTGGTGTCTGCAGGAGGAAAGACCGACCCTGTGCGAAAATAAAGATGGGTGCACAGCTTGAACCAACTGCCTCGCAGGTGAAATCCACAACGGGGTTGGACTGCGGGCACTGCATTCGTTTCAGCCGAGCGGTGCCGATCGACGCCGCGGCTCTGAGTCACCCAGCCCCAAACAGCCCGCGCGTCTCCTTCCCTGGACGGGTGTGATGTGGAAATTTGTGCTGATGGGGCCTCCCAGCCCTCCCGGGTGTCGCCTTTCACACCAGAATGGAGGGCAGCCGACACACTGCGGACCTGAAAGGTCTGTGCGATGCTGAGTGATGAAATCTGCAGTAACATTCGTTTGTATTTATCCTACAACCGTCTCACCCAGCTCACTGGGGAAGGTGGCCAGGAACCTTGCTGCCTGCTGATGCAGGGCTGCGGTACGAAACGCGCTGCCTCGAGGCTCGCACGCGTTGGCCATACCTGCAGCTCCCGCTAAACCCGCTGTTCTCCAGCTGTCTCTGAGTCACAGTGATTTACCAGCTGCATTTAATAATTGACAGGGCCACGCGTCTTCCTAACGTCTGCTGTTTGCTCTTCTGTGTTTGACTTTCCATCAACGGCGCCAACAGCAATAATGCGCATACCAATTTTTCTACAAGTGCTTTCCACCTGTCGATCCCTTTCTCTTATCTGCATTTGCTCATCCCCGTACCCGCGTACTGTATTTGCCATCACAAAATTCCCTTTTGCCAACCCCTGCTTCACACCAACAGCTCACAGCCTGGTAAGTACAGCAGCTCTGACGATGCTGCACAGGGATGCAGAAATAAACGATGTCCAGACGCCGCCTCGTTTGCTTCTTATCCGGTCAACATTTGTGTTTTGTACCCATCTGACGTTTTAGTTGGGGGTGCAGCTTTCCGACTCAAAGAGCTAACCACGCGCAGCCCTTGCAAGAGGTTCATCTGGTTTTGTGTTAACAAATTGCGTGGGATTTTCTTCCAAGAAAGGGGGAAGGCTCTCTGCAGCATCATGATTCTTACTGGTACAACTTCATCCGCTCTGCAAGGAAGAAAAACTGGGCCCTGACAATGAAGTTGAAGTTGTCTATAGCCAAGCTCTGAAACTGGGTCAGATCTGGGATACTCTGACGCATGCCACTGAGATATTTTTAAATTTTTGCTATTTTTAGTAGTAACCATCCGGCTCCTCTGCTTGTGCATCTTGGGATTTCACTGTTATGAGGTCCCGTTAAGTTCCAGGGAACGTGTGGTAACTCAACATCAATGGAGCGATCCTGAGAAGGGTTTTATGTTCGTCGGGAAAGTTTGTTTTGTCTTTGGAATTGGACGTGAACAAATGTTCTGACCTAGTTTAAGAGCACAAAATCCTGTTTATGCCTCCATATCCGCATGTTTGCAGATCACTGGACAGAGCAGCTTTCAGCTCCATGTAAACAGATTTCAGGCTTTAATCTCAACCTGGAGAATGAAGTAGATCGTGGTTGAGGCCGAAATGAACGGTCGTTTTAAGTACACAAACTGGGACACCATACGGCATACGGCTTTTCAAAGTGCTGAGGAATAACTCCAAAAATCCCACTTCTGAGTTTCCCTAGATTCAGCTCTGCATTCGGTGTCCCAGATTCAGCACTACCTGTGGGCCTGGGCTCCAAGCTCCCATGGCAGTCAGAGGTGGTGAGTCAGTCCGTGGAGCCGTGGAGCCATGGAGCACCTCTCTAAAGTAAGCTGAGATGCTCTGTAGGTTCAGAGAAACTTTGAACTAAATCCCACCCTTGAAACCACATCCTTGGTAATGAACCCTTCATCTTATCTGTCACCTGGTAGGTGTGACCCACTGGAGGTGTTTATCGCTCTGTGGGTCATGCGCAAATAAACCCTCAGCTTTTGACCCACAAGCACCTTCAAGAAGTTCAAGTTTGTCCGTCAGTGGTGGGCTATGCTAGGTGGGTTTAGGATTTGCAGAATAATCCCAGTCTCCAGCTGTGGGAGAAATGGGGCATCATGGCCGCTGAGGCTGGCCTCCCCGGATAACGCAGGGACACAGCCAGCCCATGCCTGGGAACTGCTGCCTGCTGTCACCATGGGATGGCTGTCCCACCTCCTCCTCCTCCTCTTGGCACCTTGGTTGACCTCTTGGCCCTGCTGCTGTGTCTCTTCTTGCAGAGCGGGGGAGTTTATCCAGCCTCATCTGGAAACCCGTGAAGACACTTCATTGTGAGGGATGGACCAGATGACGCCTTCAAGTCCCTTTCGACCAAATTGTCTGTGATTTCAAGGATTAGCACAGAACAGACAGCACAAAACTGTAGCATCATGGCTCTGACAATCCTTCGGGCAGTTGGTTAGGTATTCATCTCTGCTTCTATCGCAGGGCACTGCATTACTGACTCTGGGCTGTGGCATCCAGAAACTATTGCCCAGCAACAGCAGCATCTTTAATCATCAGACATCCGTCCTGATGGGCGCCGGTGACATTTCTGTCCAGCCTCTGTGCTTTCCACTCCTTAGACTCTCTGGAAACTCCACATCCTCTGTATTGCAAAGGTGAAGAGAAGCTTCCATGCACCCAGATGTATTTTGCATTTTGTGCAAGTCCTCCCAGATCCAGTCTGAGCTTTTCTGATACTGCCAGCCACACCAAGCCCGATAGGGTCTAATTCCATGGAAATTGCCCACTACACTCCCCACGTCTTCCTCCCCAGTGAGTTAGGTTGGCTGTGTGTACCTATCTCAATGTTCTTCAGGGACCAATGACCTTGGAGAAGTACCTCATTCCTCCTAAACTTTTAACGGAGAAAGTAGGAGTGTTGACTTTATCCAGAGACACCATTTAACTTTGTTAAATACTCTTTTGAAAACCTGAGGGCAGTGAAGATGGCCTCTCTAGGCATAAAGGCCAACAACCTGTGGGGCCTGAGTACAGGACCCTGCGGCTGGCTCCCAAGTCCTTGTGGTGTTTCATCTTCTGACCCCTGAGGTGATGCTGGGCATCCCAGGACAAGCACCTTGGAGCCCTGAAACCGGCACCTCTCCCATCAGTCTTTCCTGATTCCCTGATTCCCCTTCTCCTGCAGAGACTCCTGCTTGTGCACAGGCTGGGGAAACATCTCCGTGTGCCCAGGGCTGCCAGCGAGAACGCCAGGCAGCTCTGCAGATCTACAAACCACTCTGTCCAAAGAGCCATTGGTCACAAAATCGCTTCTCCAAGGAGCTGGGAGATCTATGAACACAAATTCTAATGGAAGTTTTCCAATCCTTTGGATTACATCTCTGGCTACACCGGTGTTTCTCCTTTGGCTGGTGTTTTCCGTTGGCACTGCTTCCATCCCATCTCTTTGAGAAACCGTTTGAGACACACAACCGGTCTGCGAAACAAGCAAACAAAAAACTTCATGTGTGTGAGATTTTGACCGCACTCAGTGCGGGAGTTGCTCGTGTGTCAATTACCAAATCCCCTCAGTCCTTCCCCTTTTGGAAGCAGAGCCACCTGATAACATTTTCTCAATTGCCAGATTGAGTTTTGGCTGGTTTGATGATGTCACAGTGATTTATTTGGAATAAATCATTGCAGATTAGCCACGTAATGTTGTTACTGCCTTTCCTCACAGCTCTGCTCTCGTTTCCTCGCTGACGTTACTGAGATGCCCATTGCGATATCTTCTCAAAATCATGAGGTAAACCTGACAGCTGCTCTGCTTTTTGAAAGGCAGCGTTAACCGGTCTCACCAGGCACAGCCTCCCACCAGCACAGGCACTGAGAGGCCGTTAGAAAAGCTGGAGATGGGTGGCTGTATCTGGCACAAACTGTGCTTGTAAGGAGGTCCCTACGGAACGATGCTTGTTCAACAGCCGCAACGCGCACCGCCGGTTTTGGGGGCAGGCGCTGCTCTCGTTGAGATCACGCACCGGCAGCGAGTTGTACAGCTTTGCCTCGGCGTTTCTTCCCATCAGGGTGAATTTATCACATCCCAGCTGTTATTTGCAGCCTTCAGTGCTATCCTGCTGGTGGAGGTTTGGGGTACGCTGTACATCATGCTGCTCTGAGTTTGTATTTTAGCAAATCAGATGGAGGTCATGTTGACCCACGCTCACCTCTCAGCTGCCTCTGAATCACCTCCTTCTGCCGGCTCCACTTAACACGGGAAAATGAAACGCAGGGCTTTGCAGTGTTTGCAGATTTCTCTGGGGTTGTTTGATTTTCCACCCTGCATGCTAAAAGCAGAGAGCCTGCTGCCTTTGCCGTAGGACTCCCTGTCCTTTCTGCCTTTTCTGAATCCCCTTGCCATAGTACTTACCTGATGTACCCAGCCAGGCGTTAAATCTGCCTGTGTTTGCCCATAGAAGAGCTCACTCACTGCTGCAGGATGGAGCGCCCACGGCCGAGCATCTCCTGTGTGTCGCCTATGGCAGCACAGGAAATTGGTTGACACCACTTCACTTTACCCAGGGTTTTTGTGATTTTTTCAATTAAAGACGCTGTTTTGTCTACTGAAACCGTCCAGATGGCTTGGCTGCAGTCGTACCGGCTTAAAAGCGCTCCATATGGGTTTAACTGCCCTCTCCTTGCAGCAGACCGTGCTGAAACAGCGTTGGCTGCCTCTATAATTTCTTCCAAGCTCTGAGTTGAGGTCACCCTGCTGTTCATGAGGTGGTGGAGTTAAAGCAGACCAGCTTTAGGACGGATAACAGAGCTGGAGGCTGTGCTGCTCTGGCAGAAGACTGGCTTCTATTAGCAACGGCTGAATGAGGTTTTTCACTTGAGCAGCAAGGTGATGAGCACTAAATACAGAAATACTGCTGTGTGACAGCACCTGGGAGAGTTTGGGAGAGCTTTGGGAGGATGCCGTTGGTTTCTGGGCTGTGAGCGCCCATTGCTGGCTCGTGTTGAGCTTCTCCCCCACCAGCACACCCAAGTCCTTCTCCTCAGGGCTGCTCTCCATCCATTCCCTCCCAGCCTGGATTTGTGCCAGGATTGCCCCCACCCACGTGCAGGACCTTGCCTTTGGCCTGGTTGAACTCCATGAGGTTCTCACGGGCCCACCTCTCCAGCCTGTCCATGTCCCTCTGGATGGCATCCCTTCCCTCCAGCATCTCGTGACAAGTCAAAGCCTGGCCCCATGGCATGCTTCTCCAGCATCTCCACACACCTTTCAGGTCAAGATTGTAGTCCCGACCCCACCAGTTCCACCACCTTGGACCACAACCCTCAACACACACACAAAGCAGGGACCAGCAACGACTGCTGGCTGCAAGGAGCTGCTAGATCTTTGGTGCCTCACCCACCGCATCTGCCCTGGGTGGTTTGCTGGTGCTGCCAGCTCAGCAGGAGAGGGAGATCCCAGAGCAGGAGAGCTGCCTGGCTCCGGCGTTGTGTTAGACGGTCCTTTGGGGAATCTGTCATTAGAGCAGCCGGTCTTTTCCTCAGTGCTATTTTTGATCCTCAGTAAATGACTGACTTGGAAAGATGTTGCATCACTGCTGGTGATGTCGGAGATGCTGGTGGCAAGCGGGAGGGACAGCCTGCCAAGGAGAAGACATCCCTTCTGGGCTGCGATCGCTCCTTCCAGGCAGCTGGGATATTTTTGTCCCGCTCAACGTAGCCGCTGCTGCCAAAGAAAACTGCCTACGATCAAAAAGCCTTAGTATCTTTGAAACTTTCCAAAGCAGAGGAGCATGAGTGACGCGCATCCTTCCTCCTCTGCCTGGGATCTGCAAAGTCTGGAGGCACCCTGAGGGACGCGGCTGGGCTGGTGGGGGGTGGAACCCTAGCAGCAGCCTCTGAGTCTCACCTTTCAGTTCTGATCTATGCATGGATGGACTGACGGTGGAATCCCTCACCAGGAGAACAGAATAAGCCAGAATTGGTGTCAATGTGGTGATTTTATGCAGCATTGGTGCTCCTGTTCTCCTGAGTCTTCCTAAACCCATTCCTCATTCTTTATTTGCATATCTCCAATGAGCATCACCGTCCGGAGTGTTCTGAGTGCGCTTGTTTTGGGCCGGGTCTTGTAAAGGCTTTTACAGGGGAGGACCAAGTCCCCACCTTTCCCTTCCCCCTCGCCATCCCTTCTCACACTCCTGTTGGGACTCACATGCTGAACTCTGGCCCCTGTGGTAAATACGATTAGGACTGGCTTAGGCTCAAATTATAAACATTTCCAGCAAAGAGACTAATGTGTGCCAAGCGGCAGCTGTGATTCCCTGTAGCTGTCATTCTGGGAAAGCAGGGTTTTTTTTTTTCAGATGGGAAAATGGATGAACAGATCCTCACAGCCCTCCCTATCTACATGCAATACCTATGCCTCTGGGAAAAGAGATTAAGCAGAAAACCAGCAGGAAGGACTTGGTGGGAGCGCAGTATGCAAATGTCACTGCAGGAAGGTCGGTGCGTGAGGGTGAGCCTTGAGACACAAATCAGAGGGAATCGTGCCGTTTCCACAGATCAGATAATCGTAGGTTGGAAGAGACCTCCAAGATCGTCAAGTCCAACTGTCAACCTAACACCACTATGCCTACTAAACCATGTCCTGAAGAATGAGTCCAGACTTTTGAATGAGTTTAAAAGGATTCAAGGTTTTACGTTTTCTGGAGAGCTGTGAAAAAACAAGTCTGGAAGGGGCCTGGAGAGGGTATCTCATCCATGCCTTTGCTCTGAGACAGGATCAGCTCAGCTGAAGCTGTTACTGGGAGACATTCAGCAAAACCATCTGTGGTGGTGACTCCATGACCAAGCCAACCTGCTCCTCTGCTTCACTGCCCGCCCCTTGCCTAACTTCAGGTTTCCTTCCCCCGGTTCAGCTCACGACGCCTGTTCTTAGGCCCGCAGTCTGGTTATTCCCATCTCTGCAGCATCGCTTTGCTTTGCTGCAGGACACTTTCCTCTCCCTGCTGCCCCCAGGATCATCTCTTGCTTTTGCTCTGCACCGTGGCATCTCTAAACCCATCACACCCCTTTTGGGTTTGGCCATGGCCAACCATGACGCACCTTCCACTTTCCGAAGTAAAGACGATGTTCTCTGGCTAAAGCTTGTTTGCTCTGAAGACTGTAAGGACTGTTCCACTAGATCAAACTAAAGGTCCCTCCACCCTGCCGTCCTGCCTCAGAGAGTGGCTACCAACAGCCATTTAGGAAGGTTGTTTACCGTTCCTTCTTCCCTTGGCACATGTCCCAGTATCTAGCAATCAATTTAGAGGTTCCCTGAACAGGAGGCAGCACCTCGGCCATCATGTTTAATAGAAATCAATGATTCTCTCACCTATGGATTTATCTAATCTTTTTTTGAACTTTTATGTCCTTTCGGCTCCCACAACATCCAGTGGTGATGAGTCTCTCATTTTCATTATAAGCTCTTAAAGAAAAAGTACTTTAAAAATCTGTTTTAAATCTTCTACCTGGTATTTTCAGAGTGTGTTCTCCCCCTCCTCATTCTCATAGTGTGGGAAATACGTATCCTCTCCTCCCCATGCATTATCTTGCAGACCTTTCCTGAATTGCTTTATTGCCTCTTCTCAAGGCGGAAGAGCCCTTTTCTGATAATCTCCACTTCTACATGAGCTTCCCTGGAGTGGTCAAGCTGTTGGACTAAATGATCGTTTTAAGTCCCTTCCAACTGAATTTAATTTAAATTTCCCCTCCCCTCCCCTTCCCTCCCCC